>VATE01000027.1:31844-114865 GCA_008065195.1 Metschnikowia amazonensis | reverse complement strand
TATTACGAACACTCGGAGAGCGTTCTTCCGATGACCTGCATATTTGCATGTCCTGTATAATACCTTGCATGAAGATGTACAGATGTCTAACTTCAACAGATCTTACCCCAAGGTCTCACATGAATTAGCGCAGTCAGGCATTCACTCCACATCCATAGATTATTAGATTGCTAAAAACGTGTATCCATGCTCTCTATCACTGACACATTCAAAGGTGTGGGATATGGGTTGTGGTACTCGCAGCATCATATCATCCATTCTTTCGTCCTAATCCCCGTTGGTATTCTTATCTTGTTCACGATTTTATATGGATTTAACGTCCTACTTGCGGACATCGCCAAAATCAACTTCCCGGCTTCCGTTCTAGGCATGCTTGTCAATTTGATAATTCTCGTGGTTTTGAATGTGTTTGCAAATTTGGGAGGTCCATCGACAGAAGGAAGGCTCAAAAGCGTGGGGAATGTGGCTTCATGGATTCTAGAACACTACCTTATGATCATACAGCCATCCATGAACTTCACACTCAAGTGGATCAACGTCTTCTTCCTTCCTTCTTTCATTACATTGCCTCTTAGCGAGGAAATTACTTTCGTGGAGTGTGCTAAAATTGCAGCAGTCTTTGTCATTGGCGGTCTACTGCTTATGGTGTTTGATGTGTACTTGATTGTATCGCTTAAGAAACTCTTGAGTCTTATTGGATATGATCCTTCAAATTCCGACAAACTGGACAATGTGATTAAACGTGGAAGCGAAGAAGAGACGATTGCGGGTCTGAATATCGAGCTTTTTGACTTGAGTAAACCATATACAAGAGCCCAAAAAGATATCACCACCATTGACATCTCTTCCCTTAGGCCGGTTAACACCGAGCCAAACAGAAAAGCCAGGTCTTTTTCAACCTCTGAAAATCCTTTTGAAGACGCAGATTCTCCGGTAATCAAGAGATTCGCAACAACTCAGATTCCTAGAGAGCCATCGCCAAGCTTGCAATTAAATACTCATTCCTCTGATCTGCTGAGTGGAAGTGATGATTTGGGGACACCGAGTGATTTTGAGATACCTAATCAGAAGGCCTACGAGCAGTATAATCACCTATCCGGAGACTCCAAACGAGTTGCGATCATTGTTTCCAACTACATCGATTGGTTCCTTTATGTCGCTTTATTCTTCATCTCTTTGCCTTTCTATTACATCCGGTCCATCCATGTGATGCTTCCATTTCATTTGGGATTAACAGTCACTTGCTATTTGATTGCCCTCTTGATTCCACAGAAGTTCCCACAAGCCAAGAAGTTTGCCCATCCTATTTTGATACTGACTGCTGAAATCCTTTTTGTGTGCTTCATATCCTCTCTCATATATCATAAAGGATCGCCTAAAGGGTTTCTCGATGATTTGAGGTACTACAAAACCGGAAAGACATATCTCTATCTTTTTAATGGAAAAGCCATGTATGACAATGGTGAGACAGTCCCAAGTTCGGTTGCGCATACTTTTACTTCTCAACCCATGTGGCCTGGATGTGGAGACTTTTTATCGTCTTTGATGGACATTTCGATTGTTTCATTGTCTTTGCCAATGTTCACTCACAGAAAGGACTTTGTGAGAAATTTTTGGGTGTTGATGCCACCTTTGTTAATATCAATGGTGATTACCTTTTTATGTTATCCTGTCATTTGCTCAAAAATTGGCATTAGCCCTGAGAGATCCATAGGGTTCATTGGAAGACTGGTAACATTGGCCTTGGGGACTCCACTTATGAAATCCTTGGAAGGCTCCGTCTCTTTAATGGCCGTCTGCACCATTCTCAGTGGCATTTGTGGAGTTCTTATTGGTGATCTGTTCTTCAAGTTGCTCAACATTCCTTCGAATGATTACGTCACCAGAGGTGTCACACTTGGTATCAATTGCGGTGCTATTGCAACCGCGCATCTACTCAACGTTGATCCTAGAGCTGCTTCGATGAGCTCTTTGAGTTTCAGTGTTTTTGGAACAATAATGATTATACTCGCCAGTATTGGTGCAGTTCGTGAGTTTATCCAATCTTTAGCTGGCTTATGATCTGGATACTTGAATATTGTTAATCATTTTATTTATTCACACCTCGTTCATGAAGTGGGTGCATATACGCGTCCGCGCTCAGCATGAAAATGATAGGTTTCGAGATTTCACAGTCTATAATTATGAACGTCATAGATAATACAACTAAATTATTTCTAATACCCGAAAAAGTCAATGATTTCGAGTTTGTGGCCTTGAAAATAGGATCCAGCAAACTCACGCTTGCCGTCTCTGGAGAAACCGTGTATGAACTTCGAGAAATTGGTCCTGGGAGTCACTTTGACAAGCGTCCAGAGCCAAAATTACCATCAGGTGAGCCAGTGAAGTCTTGCATTATAGAATCTTCTAATAATGAGCATGGAAGTGTTGTGTCAAATCCGCTGCTAATTTCCTTCACGGAGTTTGACATAACCTATCCTGTGATAAAGTGGATGTCATCGCAATCAGAGTTGTACACGACGCGTTATCATACTGCTCATGACATTCTAGATGGATTTTCAGTCTGTTTAGATGATGTGCTGCAAGTTCATCTCATCAGATCCAACGTTCTTTCGTGTTTAGGCTCGTTTTGCGAGGAAATAGAAGAGAACGGAGAGTCCTTCTACAAGTTGGACCTGGCAAAACTCTACTCTCATCTCGAAAAAAGGATACAGAAGCTCATTCAAGTATTGTCTGATAATCCAGATTATGCACTTTCCAGCCAGATCATGGAAAGCCTTACTAGCGTGTCTGGACGTGTCCCTAAAGAAATATTGGAGCTACAAACCATTAATTACAGTGTTAATTTTGTATTTGGTTCTTTTTTGAACCTTGGGTTGATGCAGTCGTATCTAGACTATAAAAAGTATGACTTTCTGCCTCTACATGCTTTTATAGCTGATAAGGAGAAGCAAGAAAGGGCTAGAACTATCGCAGAAGAGAATATTGGTTTGGGAAACTCGAAGGCACAAGGAAAAGGAAACCTCCCGGATCAAAAATCTTCAAAAGTTTCTCAGTCAAAAAGAAAGCCTGTGAAGAAAGTGGCCGTAGGTAAGGGCGCCTTAGACAGCTTTTTCAAAAAGCAGTAAATCAAGACAAGAACATTTTCTATCAAATTGTAGCCCCAACTTCAAGAAGTGCTAAGTTTAACTTCTTGTAACGCTTCTCTTCTTCTTCAGCAAGAAGATTTTTAATCATATCTGTCATCTTCTCGACTGTAGCATATGCGGATTTGGTTAACTCCAAAAGAGTGACGCTGTCAATAGGTAAACCACCATTCTTAGAAATCTGGATTAGTTCACGGTTCTTATTCACAGTAATTACCAAAGAACCATCCCGGATAAGCTCCTCGCTCATGTCCGCATCCATAATGGCGATTTCTTGGTTATCAGCACCCTTGATGTTCTCAATCTTGTCCACCGGATTGAAAAAGGAGTATGTCACGCAAAGCGGCACATGGAGAATACTCAACGCAACCGGTTGTCGCTGATCAAAATCGTGAACTATAACATCTGTTCCGTTGATTGAAACGTCGGGTTTCCGAAAGTGCTGAAGCGCAGTCATTACACCTAAACACGAAGCATCAATAAAGCCACCATCACAATTAAGGAAATGAATGTCAGCTCTTATGTGCCACACTTTCTCGTTTGCAATGATACATAAACTCTCAAGATCCAAAGCGTTGGATCTTCGGACTGCCTTCTCGATTAATCTCGTAATTAGCACTTCATCATCCGAGCTCTTTCCGTTCTCGAACATTGGGCTAGCCATGGGGCTGATTTCGGTGTTGATGGTGAAAAGTCCTTCAAATGGTCTGTCCTCAAATGGCTTGACAATTTCACTGCTGACCCTTACTGCCAAACTCGTTTTGCCGAGGCTCACTTCCACATATCCATACTCATTCTCTGAGACAGTTATTTCTGGTTTTCTCATCTCATGGAGACCCCTGCCATTCAAACGAAATCCATTCATCAATCCTTCCATTATGAATTTCCTCTCATTGAGAGAAATTTCAGCGTCTTTAGGCATCTTTGTTTGGTAGCTCCGCTACTACATGGAAACTCATCTCGAGATCTAAAGATGCGATTGGGTCACGTGATCTCTTTTCAGCTAGGTGAAACCACTTCATACAGAGCTTAATACTGCTTGTACTCTTTTAAATTAATTGAAAAACTCAAAAAAAATATTACTTGATCTTCTTTCCAGCTCTTTCGGCGTGTATCGTCTATTACCCCATGACTTGCTTACACACATCAAGGTGCACTACTCTTGGCGAGCGGGCTTTTTCAGCGGCAACGGAAATGCGCCCTTGGTCAATTACACCACTATCGATAACAATGAATGTGTCAAGACTTACTAAAGCACCCAACGCGTTGAGATGCTTTAATAGAGGATATAGTGTTCCACATCCATCCAGGATTCCTCCTCCATCATTAAGCTTCTTCCAAAGAGAACGCTTACCATCCAACACAATCATTAAGTTTGTTCCCCAGCAAACGGCGTATGTTGTGGAGAGAATGGGTAAGTTTCACAAGATTTTGCAGCCTGGTATTGCTTTATTGATTCCCATCCTCGACAGAATTACATATGTTCAATCTCTCAAAGAGACCGCCATTGAAATACCATCTCAAAACGCTATCACGGCGGACAACGTGTCATTAGAATTAGATGGTATCTTGTACATAAAAGTCAATGATGCATACAAAGCATCTTATGGTGTGGAAGACTTCAAGTTTGCTATAAGCCAGCTCGCTCAAACAACGATGAGATCTGAAATTGGTTCATTAACCTTGGACTCTGTATTGAAGGAGAGACAACAGTTGAACACCAACATCAACAGCACCATTAACGAAGCTGCGAAAGAACATTGGGGAGTTGAATGCTTACGTTATGAAATCAGAGATATTCACCCACCTCAGAATGTCTTGGATGCAATGCACAGACAAGTGAGTGCCGAGAGATCTAAACGTGCTGAAATCTTGGAATCTGAGGGTACAAGACAATCGAGAATTAACATTGCCGAGGGTGAAAAGCAATCCATTATTTTGCAGGCAGAGGCCACAGCACTTAGTATTGAAAAGATTGCTAATTCTATCAAGAATACTCCTGGAGGTGCAGATGCAATTAATCTTCAAGTTGCACAACAATACATAAAGGAGTTCGGAAATATTGCAAAAGAGACCAACACTGTCGTTCTCCCTTCGAACCTAAGTGATTTGAATGGCTTGATGGCAACGGGATTAAGCATGTTCAAATCAATGAACACAGCACCTAAGAAAGAGTCGATACAAGAGAAAGACAAATTGTAAATAAATTTAAAATTTTGACATCAGCTTCGTTAATTAATTTTTTTTTAATATGCAAATTCACTGCTTCTATGATAAATCAGTCAATGATCAAAGATATTGATAGAGGTCCTTTGATTGCACAATACCGAATCAGTTCGAACACTTAAACGGACTCAACCTTTTCGAAATCAAGATTTACTGGCAAGTTCGAGTCTTTTCTTGACCTCTTCTTAACTTGCTTCTTAAACGAAAGTTTTGTGGCGATTCTTTCAATAGACTTACTGAAGTTCGTATGAATACACCACTGGTAAAACCACCATTCGAGCAAGAAGATGAAACCCGCCACTAAGAAGCCCGCGAAAACGGCCAATCCAATGTGTTGGGCCATCAATTTCATCACCTTGGCGTCATCGGAATGCCACGATGAACCGGTAGAAATTGAAAAGAAGGAGTTAATCTTCGACTTGTAGTCATGTGGAAGAAGCACTCGAACCTTCCCGGCTTCAGGAACTCCCTTTCTTTTGTATTGCATGAGCATAGCAGAAAGAAATAGAGGACCTGTAGAAAACATAATAGTGATATATGGCACTAACCAGTTTCTTTGATAGCGTTCAAGGTTTTCTAACACTTTCACGAAGAAAGGATGACCTTGAACCGATCCCATAACGTCATTAGATATGCCAGTTGGCTTAGTTTCACGCACAAATGCAGGGACAGTTAAGAGAGGGTCTAATCTTCTCATACAACCATCATCTAAATCGATATAAACACCTCCGTAGTGATGTAATGCAAAGTAACGGATAGCATCCGCTCTCTGAATAGGGTAAGGGTAAGAGTCCCAGGCATCCAAAAACCATGGGTATTTTTCGGCGATAAAGTCTCTGGCCATCTCATCAGTCCAGAGAATGTACTGGTAGTCAGGGTGCAAATCAACACAAGCTTGTTGACCTGATTGCCAAGCTTCGGGGATCTGTTCCGTTTTATAAGTCTGATGAATAATTTTGGGTATAAGAAGTGTTTTGTCCAACTTGCCTCCGATTGGATTTAGTTCCGTGTCGACAAAGGAGTCGGGGTATGAGTCGTCGAAAAGTAGACATATCAAGTCGAATGTGCAATAAGTCAAGAAAAGAATGAGGGCAAGATGCCCCCATAATATATATTTCAATTCCTTTCTCATTAACTCACTGTGTTTTGGTCCCGAATGTCAACGTAGTGTTTCTTGACGATATGCTGTCCTGGGCTAATGATCTAGTAGCAACGTTTCGCTATGGTCAAAGATGATGATAATATCGCCCGCAAACAGAAGTGAGGAGTGTATAAAGGAAAGAGCCTGAAATTTATTAAGGATTAGGGGTAGGTCTTAAAGTGTTGAAATTTATGGGAAGAATATGGGATACAACGAATGTCGAGTAGCGGTGGGCATAGAGAAAACATGAGACCAAAAGAATTGAGCAGTTCTGCGTATAGTGTGCTGAAAAAGAAAAAAAAACACAGTGAAGCGCGGTGACGCAAATTTCTCCACTCACCAAAACATGAAGACTTCGGGTATTAAGAAGCAATTTTTGAACTTTTTTTGGTCTTGAATGTTCATAACTACTTTTTTTTCATGCATGCCCATAAAAATGAATCTACCAGCATGAATTCTCGATACATGTTCTAGTTTCGGTGTTGAGTAGTGGCTTGCGCACCTTCTCGTCACTCACCCCTAATCAAGTAGGCTGAGCAGTGCGTTCAACGGGAATAGGGGTAAATTTGAAGCCTGCTTGTAATGAGATGCTCCGCGCAGTCGTGCTTTGGCGTAGCATACGAAAAAGTAACTTCGCGCGCAGCAAATACTCCAATGTCTCATGCGTCATCTTGCCTTGCTGATTGTGCCGCATTACTCGACTCACATGCCCCTAATTTGACTAAATCTGCGCATCAATAGGGTGCCCACGTGAGCACAAGAATTACATGAATGTAGGAGCAACTGTAAGCTAATAATCAAAAGCAAGGTATTATACTTTAAAATCATTGAGCCTCACGGAAAATTCATCGAAAATTTATGAATTTTATTCTGCATCTAATAATGAAGCTTTATATAAATATTTGACGAGGTGTTGCCGCGGCTTCTCCATTAGTCGCATTCATCGTATACTGTAACAAATCCGGCACTTAAAGCTTACTCAGCTCCGGAGCTGATTCGCGGTCAAACGATTTATCAACCACATCAATCATGTAATTAATAGATGTGTCATCGATTCTTCCCTTCTCAAAGTTTTGCATGAACTTCATCGAGAACTGAATGTCTCTGTAATTTCTTAAAATAACATAAGCTTTTGTCTTGGACTTATTCTTGAAAATCTTGATCAATTTCAAGTTGTTCAAGTAGAATAAGAATGAAAGTAAATATTGCTTATTATAAGTCTCAACCAGGTATTCAGGTGACTCGCTCTTGAAATTCTTAAAATTGTCTTTTTGGATAATACGCAAAATAGACTTTGTTGTAGGGAAATCTTTCAGCATTAATGAATCATTGATAAGTTGCTGTTCCGTGATTTCGTTTTGAGAATTTTGATAAAACTGTCCAACCTGGAAGCTCAAATTCTCTAAGCAAATGGTAAAGGAACGAACAAATGGCAAAATGATTGTTGCGAGAGTTTTGTGATAGTTTACATCTTTCACTTCATAATCATCTGATATGACGCCAAGGTCTTGGTACTTCTTCAAAATCTTTGATATGTTATGACTTTCCTTGTAATCATAATCAAACAAGAATTCATTCTTCAAGAATCCAGTGAAGATGTAGAAAAGCTTTTTGATCTGGTGAATTCTCAGCGTTTTCAACAAAATTAATGAAGCCAAGCACTTGTGTATGATCAAATGAATAGAGAGATTTTTGTAGTAGAGAAGCTCGAAAGTATTGATAATCTTGATTTCATTTGTCTCTGTATTCACCAAAGTAAATTTGAAGAATTTAATGATTTGACCCTTAATCAAGTTAACTTTTTCGTCATCGGAGAGCTTCTGAATATCAGTGAGAATTTTTCGGTTCGAGACAGAAAGGTCTTCTTCTTGCAAGACATTGCTCAAGAAATCCATCATAGGAAGAAGTTCATGAATTTTGAAATTCTTCTGACCATGCAAATAATAGAAAGTTTGTATGGTTAATCCAACAATGGCACATTGAGGAATGTATGAAACATCGTTGATAGCGTGAAGCACTTTGAAACCTAGTTTTTTGAGGTTAAGATCCTCTTCACTGCTCAAAATGTCGTCCTCACTCGCCTTTATAACATGGTTGCTTGGGTCGTCCACGTAGGAAGAGAACGTAAAGTTTTCTGCTAGTTTAACATAGAGTTTACCATTCAAAGATGATTTCAGGTTGTCAACAAATCCGTCTTTTAAGTATTGAGTTCCTTTGCTTCCTTTGACCGAGAAAAGATTAGAAAGGCCATTAGACAAGATATTTATGAAACTCTCTTGATCTTTATCTTTACCCACCATTTCCTTGAGATAGCCATCAGCTTCATAAATCCTTTCGTAAGTAATCGAGATCGGTTGAATCAACATATCAAAATCATTGTTCTTCTCGTGAACTCTTTGTTTGAAATAAATTGATGCTAAGGTCTTCAATATTCCATACTTAGGTAATAACAATTTGCCATCTCTGGAACGAGTTCCCTCAATAAAAACTTCAAAATGAATTTTGTTCAAGAAGATATACTCGACGTAATTAGTCAAATTTCTTTCTGTGTATAGCTCGTTGTTAAATGAACGTTTGATGAAAATTGCTCCCAAGCCTTTCAAAATTGAGCCAAAAACTGCAACATTCAAATTCTCTCCTGCTATAACTGTAGGAACAGACATTTGAAATCTAATCATAATAAGATGCAAAACCACGTAATCAATATGCGATTGGTGATTTGGCAAAAGAATAATTGACATGGGATTGCTCAAGTATTTTTGGTAAAGGGAACTGAATTGCTCTCTATTTACCCAGACACCTTGAGGAAACATCTTGAACATGATCTTCATGACTGTGATGTAGCATAATCTAATGAACCGCCCAGTGCCAAAGGTTGGTAGGTTTTTCTTGTTTTCCTTCTTGTAGAAATTAATCATAAAATCTTTAACAACCTTAAATCTTTCAGGAAATTCTTTTGCTTTTATCAAGTTCATCCGCAATTCCAGATCAACTAACTTGTAGACAATCTCATCGAGCTTCTCGTCCGACTTTTCCAACCTATCGCTCATGAATCCTTCGGTTGCTTTGTTGAAAAAGGGGTTCATCTTGTTTACAGAGTACCTGTATTCAGCATTTTTGTAAATTTCAAAAACATTGATGTTCGTGAAGAAATTGATGAAATGCTCTAAAAGTTGAAACCCATTGCTTGTCTTCTCGTTTGTCTCTAATGAAATGTAGGTTTCTTTATCCGTGGGAAGCGGAAAGGTGAGCTCAATATTTGGATTACCTAATGCATCGTCCAAGATATTAATGTCGAAATCTGAATTAGCAATCACTTCGCTCATTGGAGAAAGCGTCTTGGGTACGTAGTATGCCAAGGGTAGGGAAGTATATATGTTTTCACCGAGACCCAACAAGACGCACTCCGCTCCAGATTTTACCGCATCGAGAAATTACATTCCTGCACTCCTTATAATTTACACTGTGACAAAACATTCGTAGTTATACTTATGAATATAAATCCGTTGCAAAGCCTTATGCTTTATAATTTCTCTCGTTATAGATTGGGTGGGTGTCAAGTGACAGACTGGCTAAGACAAAAAAGATTGTCACCGATTTTCCCCGCCATTTGATGCCGCATTCTCTGCGTGATAAATGATAACGCGTTGGGAATTTTTGGGCCATTGCATACTATTAACACATGCATGTGGTCTATCCTTATCAAGATCCACCTCTACAGTAGTTCCTGCCCCTTTCTACTTGGCTGTCACAAAGATAACCTTCGAGCCACAAACTAATGATACCGGCTATCATCACACCAAAAGAGTCACTAATGCCAACGCAGGCTAACGAGAATTCTCTTTCCTCCTTATTAACCTGCTCACTAACAGACAAGAATGTGTTGACGTACAGACAGCCACCAAGAAGACCCTCATAGAATATTAAGCACATTAAAAGCCAGATGTTGGGAAATGGCATATCATATCTGGCCTGTATCAAAGTGAGAAACAAGTTGAACAACTGCAAAATACTTAACAAATGCAAGTTTCGAAATCTAAACCCTAGTGTTAAAGAAGACCTGGATATAAATACACCTAATTGATAAAGGAATCCATAGAACACGTAGATATCTCTATAGCTCGAGAAAAGCCATTTGGGTATTTCATTTAATGGAAATAATAAAGTTGGAGACACACCTTGATTTATTGTGTACTCGGCAATGTATACAGTACACAATGGTATCATAAAAGGTTTTATCAAATGCTTCATTGCTTGAAGTGTTTGGTAAATGTGTGTCCTCAATTGTACAAGAGTGTCATGGATTTGATTTTGATTTTGCGAGACCCTTGAAATATTCAAATCAGTTCTAGCATCCTCTTCAAAGATACTGGTCCCTGTCTCAGTGTTTTCTGCTATTGTGAAATAATCAGGTCGTGATTCTCCTGCGGGTAAAAGACTGTAGAATATAATAGGAAATCCAAAGGGAATGATAGCAAAGGAGAGCAAAGCTACCCAACTCAGAACCCCTAAAATGTTGGTGAGTAGTAAAAATAGAAAGCTCCCAGCAAGTCCAGCTCCGCCTGTTCCCATGGAAAACCCACCAATTGCAAGCTTCTCATCGTAAAAATGAGTTAGCAGTAAGAATGAAACCTCCCCCATTCCAGAGGATAAAGAGGCCATGGAGATCCCGATTAATTTCAAAACGATGTTATTCTCATCCGAAAGAGAGATCAAAATCATTCCAAAGAATGATAAGCAAAGCAAGATCCATATTCGCTTAGCGTAAGGTACCTTGTATAAGAAAAAAGGAGCCGTCACTTTAATAGATAACGAGGGTAATATGTCAGCTAGTAGCACGACAGCTTTTGGTATTGTTAACCCAACAATATCAATTGCTGCGGACAAAATCACCACATAAAGAATATTGTTGATTAGGCCGAAAAGAAGAAATGATAGGAATATTTTACGCCCTTCCGTAACAAAAAGCTGCATTCCAAGGCTGGAGTTGATACTGCGGTCGCAGAAACAAACTATTTCGATAATATGCAGGTTTCAAAGTAAGGGGGAATCTCAAGCTCGTGAAATAATTCCATTTTCTACCACATCCTCACGAAAAATCCATTAAAACGCTAATACTGCCTATTTTGAAGCAAGAAATTAAATATTGTGATTCTTAGTAATGCGTAGCATGTAATTTGAACTGCATAAGAGATTATACTGTTCAATAGAACATTTTCTTGATGTTCTGTAACTATATGCACTCTGATATGATGCGTAAAATTTTCGCTGAGTCATAAGTGCTATAAAGTAGAGCGAATTTTCATTTGCACTAAGCCTCATTTAATTGACAACCACTTTTTACAAAATACGTCTTTTTACTTGACTTCTTCGTGATGAATAAAACACCAATCCCTGAAGAATTTGACGACACAAGAATTTTGGGTTACGACCCATTGATTCCCCCTGCTCTACTTCAAAATGAGATCGCAGCTAAAAAAGATTCATTATCGGTGGTCATCAAAGCCAGAGCTGAGTCTGCTCAAATCCTCTCGGGTTCTGATGATCGTTGTTTAGTTGTTGTTGGCCCTTGCTCTATCCATGATACCGAGGCAGCTTTGGACTATGCAAGACGTCTTAAAAAATTGTCCGAAGAATTAGAGCAAGATCTCGTGATCATTATGAGAGCATACTTAGAGAAACCAAGAACTACTGTTGGATGGAAGGGACTTATTAATGACCCAAATGTTGACAACACTTTTGATATCAACAAAGGTTTAAGAGTCTCCAGACAGTTGTACTCTGATTTGACCAGTGAGGTTGGCATTCCTATTGGTTCGGAAATGCTTGACACCATTTCTCCGCAATACTTTTCTGACTTTTTGAGTTTTGGTGCTATTGGCGCAAGAACTACTGAGTCTCAATTGCACAGAGAATTGGCTTCAGGATTGTCCTTTCCTATTGGTTTCAAAAACGGAACTGATGGTAACCTCGGGGTCGCTTTAGATGCGGTTCAAGCTTCTTCTAAAGGTCATCATTTCATGGGAGTCACGAAAAATGGTTTGGCTGCAATCACCACTACGAAAGGTAATGACAACTGCTTCATCATTTTGAGGGGTGGAAAGAAAATCACAAACTACGATGCAGAATCTGTCAAGAAAGCCGAGGAAGCCATTGCTGGTAGTAGTGCACCACAGACTAAATTGATGGTCGACTGTTCTCATGATAACTCGTCCAAGGACTACAGAAATCAACCAAAGGTTTTGCAAGCAGTTGCAGATCAGATCTCAGAAGGTGATAAAAGCATTATTGGTGTTATGATAGAGTCTCATATCAATGAAGGAAAGCAAAGCATGCCAGCAAATAACGCCGGTAAGGAATCTTTGAAGTACGGTGTTTCTATCACTGATGGTTGTGTTTCTTGGGAAACAACTGTGTCCATGTTGACGAGCTTGTCGAAAGCAGTACAGGCTAGAAGGGCTAAGAACAACGTATAGCTGTTGCCTATGGGATTTTTTTTTTTATTAATTGAACATTAAAAACCCCAATTAAATTTTATAGTATTTCGTATCATCGTATCACTTCTACAGGGACTCGAATCTTTGATGCAATCTAGGAACTCTGCCAATTCAGGGTTGCTTTTGCCATATTCATGTTTTCTTTGAAATGGATCCCGTTGCAATCGCTTTGTTTTGAGTGGGCTTCGCAAGCCATAGAGATCTTCGGTAAACGGCACCAAAGCGTACTTACGTTCAGAGGCCTTAAGATCTTCAAAATAATCATAATGTCTTTGTTGGTCTTTTGGAGAAGGATGATTTCCCACGTAAGTTACATGATCCTCTGGGTATGACAATGCTTTTTTCAAGTGACAAGCAATGAAACGCTCTTGCTTGAATTCAAACCCCACAATGGTAATATGACTCGGATAATTACCAGAAATTTCGTAATATCTGCAGATCAGAAAGACAACATTCTCAAAAGAGTCCCTAGCATACTCCTCGGCTACTACTCTCAGAAAGTCGTACTGAGCATCTGGAAACATCTTCTTCAATAATTCCACATATGACTGTGATTCAGAAATACGGCCCGCTTCTGCTTTCGTTTGACCACCGGATATCACAAGGATAGCGTTTGGTTTTTTTTGAAGCAATTCAAAACTCGTCTTTATGTGGTCGCGGAAACAAAGGTGATCTTCTCCTTCAAATTGAAACGGGGCTAGGAACCATTCCTCTTTCAGTTTCCCCAAAGTATATCCTCCTTTCCAGATAGAATGGCAAGGCAAAATGATCAACTCGTTTTTCATGCTTTATCGTTGTTCAAGCACCGTTGCGAACTTGCCATTTTGAATAACAATCCTTGAGCGCGTTCCAATGACAAAAAGCCGCGATCACAACCATAAAATGAAAGATCTGATGCAGGTGACCAAAAATATCCAACTTTCCAGGAAGTTCTTCACCGACACTTTCTTCGTCATAAGTAAATCTCTCAGGTACCCTCATTGCGTAGAGACATGCTCCCATTATATAAAAAAAGCCTTCCAAAAGTAGCCAAGTTGCGCTCGATCTAAGAATCGCATCTTCGTAACCAAATGTGTATACTGCCGCTACAATCGGCAAAACTCCCGACAAGCCAAACATTATGAACATCGCTGAACGAAAAGGCCGATACTCCGGTGAAGAGAACTTTCTGTCAAAAGTGACTTTAGTACATAAGGTACCCAATGTCATGAATAACAATACAAAACCGTATTTGAGTCGGGGCGTATCATCGAAGGCAAACATAATTATCGACACTAAGGAGGTAGTGATCATGACCACAATCCCAAAATAGTCACACTGATTCCCGAACTTGCATACTCTAGCCGAATGAGACTTAAACAAATGGAAGTATGCAGACAGACTCAAACAAGTATAAGCGCCAAGGCCGAATTGAACTAAAACAGCTTTCTCCCACGTGATATTTTCCCAACGCAAGAACGATATGAGGAAGTATAATATCAAAAGAGCTGGTAACAAGTGCGAATAAATGTTTACCGATTCATTGTGTAAATAGAATAAAGACTTAAAAGATTTCGAAAAGCTCGAGGTTTCTTTAACGTAAGAAGATCTAATGAAATGATTATCTTTCTGCCAATCATCTAACTCATGATAAAAGAAAAGATGTCTCTCCTTGGCATTATTCATATCTTTTTCTAAATCAAGATTCTCTTTGTTTAGCCTTCTTTTCCTTAATTCGTCCTTCATTAGTGACTCAAAAAAATAATCTGTTCGCTGTATCGAACCCCAGATTCCAGTACACAGGCCGTGTGCAGGCAAATTTAAATATACATAATTGTGTTGAACATGCAGAACAGCAGTACATCCCAGGTGGTCTTGTATTAGATAATGTCCTGCATGATCATTAGACGGCAAGAATGTGCGGGCAAATGCGGGCTCAAAACAATCAGATGAGAAGAGTAGTTAGGTTCAAACAAAGAAAGGAGAGGATGCTGCCACGGAATTTGGACTGGCCTGTCAAATTCCGTAGACCCAGTTTAGCTTTATTTAAGAAGGAAGTTTGTCACACTCATGGAAGGGCAATGAACCAGATTCTGAGGAATAGTGAGCTTGAGACTTCCAAGTATAGTTAGTTAAACAGATAGCAAGTATAGAAGAGTATGCCTACTGAACGCACGAAGGAAGTTACAGTTCCACACCTATTAGATTGAAAGAAGATAGATATCATATTTCCTACATTTACGCAACTCGTGGGTTAAGAGCACAATAAATTGCAATTAAAAGAAAACTATTTGAATGACGGTTCAATCCTTTCAACAAGCTCTGAGTAAAGTTTAAGCTTCTGAGTTATGTCAATGTTTTCTTCGAGACTACCATCAATTTTCAATCCCATGCGCTTGTCGTAAATTTCTCCGGTGAAATAGAGTTTCCAGACCGATTTCTGGTCATGGAATGATCCCCGGCACCTCTCGAAATACCATTTGTTAACTGGATTGTTGGCTCGAGATCTCCATAGTAGTTCATTTTGGTGAGATTGTGAAATTAACTTGAATATAACGTCTGCCAAACTAGGAAGGCCTTGATTTTTTTTGGCGATTGCAAATTTGTCAAGGTAAGCAATTTTTTCTCCATTGGCCAAAGTCTCCCAAGTAATGATTGCAGCACCATCATAATCACCCACAATAATCAATGTGGCCAAAGTGTCATTAATCCGTTTCAAGTACTTATCAGTCATCAAATCCTTACCAAAAGAGTCATTTATCAAAGATATTAGCTTCTCTTTATTCACAACTTTATCCTTTACCAAATTCTCAAAAGAAAACTCTCCAATATAGGAATGCTCTTCAATTATATTCACCGGAAATCCTTTTTTAATTATCGAAGTGGAAACCTTGGGCGTTTTTCGATTTGATGATGGTAAAGAAGATGAGATTATAGGCCTGTCTGTCAAAATATTGTAAATTATGGGATTCATGTGGTCATCATTCAAAGACATAACATCAGGTGTTGAAATTATGCCAGTTGTATCATTCCCTTTTTGGGAAGCGAGACTCAAAATATCGTTCATGGCTATGAGATTTGTGATGTGAGCCTCCCTCACGCTTGGTTCGAGGTGGCCGATGTACATTTCTGAAATGATATCGGAAAATTCTTGCGACAAGTTGATGAACACGTGGCTTGTTTGATTCCTCTCGACAGAAGGAATCCCACCTTTAGGATCAATTATAATGACCTTCTCCAATGTTAGCAATTGAGTATGGTTCAATAAAATCGAGCTGAGATGAAATAGAGCGCTACTCGGGCTGAAATGTCTTTGGCAACCATCACTGCATTCGTAGAGAATTGGAAGTACAATAGGTACAATTCCCTGGTACAAAGGGATAAGAATTTGTTCCAATGAGCCAATTCCTAAAACACCGTTATGAACCTTAAATAAGTCACTTGAGATCACTGACTTGACTGAACGTGTGCCATCTTCGGATGAATTTGAAATTATTTCCAGCAATTTCACAGCTTGGCGATTTACATGCGCCGAGGTCAATTTGAATTCATTATTATTCAATTCTCCAATCTCGTAAACCAAAATGGGAGATATGCCTAGTTCAACAAGCCTTTTCATTGTGTCTGCAATTCCTTGGTGTGTGTCATGAGGAAGTTCAGCCATCGATAATTTAATCAACGCTACTCTCAATGGAATTTTAGGAAGTTTGCCCTCTCCCTCAGCATAAAGATTAGTGAATGCATTCTTTCCGTTTAAGAATCTTTCAATAAATATTTGCCTCTGACTTTGCTGATTCGAAATATCATCCTTCCTCTCCCCTTCCCGAAAGTGAGAGTATGTTGCGTCGAATGAAGTTTGATATTTGGCAAGGTAATTTTTCGCTTCCCGTTTAGTTGTGGTAGACTTGAGGATAGAAAGTATCAAATCGCGTTTTGATTTCGTAAAATTCTTTGTTAATTCAAAATTTGACACGAGCTTTCTACCTACGTTTCTCAAATTGCTCATGATGATGTGTGCATTCCAAATCAATTGTCGTTCTAATCTGTAGCGCGAGGAAACACGTGATCTACTCCTCGAGGTCAGAGCCCTCATTTTCCGCTTCTTCGACATTTGTGCTTTCATGTAACTGTCGTAACTTACCCATTACTGCAAGAACGAATGGCCTCAACTCGTTAATTTCCATAAGAGATAATCCATTGAGTTGAATATTAGACTCATTCAATTCTCGTAGGCCTCTTCTGGATTTCAGCTGCCTGATCTCCTTCAAGTCTTGAAGAATAGATCGTAATTGAGTAGTGCTATCCTGTAAATCATCTGCTGCTTTCGTAAGCAAGATTTTAGAGACTTCCAACCAGTTCCAAGGTAGCTTGCAGAACATATCGGGATACTTCCTCTCTTGTTCATACATTTCGGTTAAGTGCGCATGATTCAACCAAGATGGAGCGATGATGTTACACTTGCCTTGAGTCTTAAGGATCAATGCAGTCCATAATGGGATTTCAATCCTCCTCATTCCTTTTAAACTAGGTAATCTATCCTGACCATGTTAGTATTCTTCGAACTGTTGATATTCTTATCACAAAACAAACGACTAACATACACCTATTAGGTCAATCTTCGGCATTGAGTACCGTGGAAGAATCATAATTGGTTCGTTCTCACTTAAGTACTGTATTTCAGCAGGTGTGAGGCGACCTCTCAAGCACTCAGGTAAAACCATGTTTGTTGTTGTCGCGAGGCGTCTAGATGGTATTAGTATTATAATATTCAGAGATGTAGGGATTTAGGCGCGCGTGTATGAATCGAAACACTGCACGAAATCGATGAAGAGAAAATTTGTAGACTGCAGGTCGTCATTTGATGCCTTTTCCTCCTGAGAATGTGATGAAAGAACACCAAAACAAGTAGTCAAGGTGTTCCTAACGTTAAGCGGATCTTGGATGAAGAACAACTTTTCTGTTTCGAGGAAATCTTTAGGACTTCCTGATTCTCCGTTATATTGATTCAACCTGTCGAGTTCTAAAGATCTTCGCCGTAGCAAAGGAATAATGAAAGTGTCCCTGAAAGCTATGAGTAACTCTTTTTCACATTTTACTACCCTTCCTGGCTCATTGTCTCCGAGGCGCTTTGAGTTTTCAATTTCGTAGTACATTTCCACCTGAAAAAATATATGAAGCAAGAAAAATCGAGACTTTGAATTGAAGTGATTCCAGGCATTGCACACAAATTTCCATCTATTCAAGAGGGGTTCAGTTTCAAGTGTTTTTCTCTCGCATAGCTCGAGATCTCTGGCTAGGGTTTGACAACATTTAAAAAAAAATGAGGATAGTTTCAGTGCAAGCTCTTTGCTCTGAATTTCTATTAGGTCATCCTCGACAAATTGACCGGATAATGAATAACTGCTTGTGGTGCCTGTTGTAACTGTGGTGGCTGTGGTTGCGATAGTATTGGCCCGGCTTCTTTCTTTATGAACATGGATTCTATCGCTCTCATTCTCAAATTGGGGTTCATTTTCGCGTGTCAAATAAGACGGCAAAATGTTTTCTTTCACGAAATTTGCAACGTGCTCAACGCTTAAAGTCATCTGAGGATAATCGTAACCAGTTTGTAGTTTCGCATCTTTAGAAGGTGTGAAGATTGGTCGCAACATATCAAACAATTGTGAAAATACTCGATCATCATCTCTACCGTTCAGTACCAGGCCCCGCCTCGACTTTTCGTCCTTGAAGAATGCAGGACTTGTGTTAAAGGATATTGGCGACCCGTCTGCATTAGGAGATTTGTGAAGTTTCTGCATATAGTAGTCTGCTGAAGTCATGTATCTCCTATGAAGATCTAACATTTGGTCGTCGCTTGCTCCAGTAAAATCGGGATCGGTGAAGTTGAACATGATAGCCGTATTAACATCAGTTATAAAAGAGTTAGAGCTTTGAGACGATAGAGTCACTGCAGTTCTATGAGGATTCACATTGTAATGCGATGACCCGTGACCCAGCTCGTCGTGGCTATTTCTTGATTGGTTATCAGCAAATGTCAGAATCAGCGGTCTATACACGGGATGTCTTGATACTGGTGATGACAGCTTATTAAACTCGATTGCATTATCACTGCTAAGAATTTTCTTAGGAATTTTTAAATTATTGTGGCCCCCTGTCTGTATAGTGAGCTCTGGTTTCTTGCTCGATTTATTGCTCAAATTCAATTTTGTCTTTTGTCTTCTTGAAACATTGAAAAGGCCAAAAGATTTAGACGTTTGAGACAAATCTTTCTCGTCGCCTTCCCCGGATTTATCAACTGGAGAAATCTCGAGCTGTTCCGAAGATGTCGAGAAATTATGTTTATTTCTCGTAAAGAACCTTGTTAAGGGGTGTGACTTGGAAGACAGGGTGACTAAACTCGATGTATTAGAGGAGTTTGTAGGCTGTTTCTTCAAAGTATTGAATCCGACGCTCGACACTTGAATATGTGAAGGTTGATATCGAATGCTAGAGGGATCATCAACACCATACAGTGGATCACTCATTGCATTGCCAAAGGTTGTGTATTCCGATTCCGCAAGAAAGTTATAGCTGGTTTGTCGGCATAAACTATGTATGGGATATGAACCAAATTGCTCGTTCCCTGTTATTGTGTCAAATGCGCGAGAGTTCACGACTTCTGCATAAAACTACGTGCGATCGGATTAAATACAAATGTAGATTTGAATTTAGCAACAAGAATTCTTTAAGATAAGATTTCAGTTTCGAAGATATCTCGACCATGCGAACTTCAAGGAGTGTCTATACGGATGCTTTTTTTAGTACAGATACCGCTCTTTGATCAATACGCATTTACGTCACTAAAGCATTTCCCGAATAGGATGCAACAATAATAAAAAACAAACACTGCATTTCTTGATAAATTGATTCCAAGTACGTGGTTTTCTCAATCCAAACTACCCGAGCTGAATATGAAAAGTCCGTTCAGTGAAGAGGATCCCTTCATTGATCCACAGAGTCCCACTATACCAAATGCTGTCTTTAGTGGCGATAGAACTTCTCCCAGAAGATTCTATAACCTTGATAACGGCGATGCGGGCCTGGAAGATGAATCTAACTTTGCCGGTATACCAGCTTCGATCCTGGATGCACAGAATTCTAGAAGGTCCCCAAATATATTCACACGAAGCTCGAATCAAGCAAAGAACTTTTCAGCGCACTTGGCGAACACTGCTACACCGTCCTTAGCGTTTGATCAGATTCCTACACCAAGGGCTACTTATACTCTCAAGGAAAGTCCTAAAAGAGAAAAGCAAAAAGAGGTTTTTGTGTCAGCAGATAGTCAAAATGATTATGTTGGCAATGGATCACCCAAAATGTCGAAGTTCTCTGCTTCTATGAGAAGTTCACAGAGAAGTGGGAGGTTTCTAGAGCCACCCGAGCCAATATTCTCACCAGAGACTTTTGCAGAAGCGAACTCAATTAGCCACAATGCATCTGACAGCGGCACCCTCCAGCTGAAAGATGATGATTATGGGTATCAATCCTACCAAAAAGAATTTAATGATGAAGAAAGCTTATCTGATACAGATACAGCTTACACAAGTAAATCGTACTCCACTTCCTCTCAAATGAGTGAATACTTTGGAGTCTCAATTGATGGAGATATGATGAAGAACATAAATGGCGGCTATGTGCCAAATAGAGAAAAAACATTGACCAAAAGGAAGGTGAGGTTAATGGGGGGAGAGTCCGGAAATTTGGTCCTCGAGAACAGAATACCAGACGAGCTCAAGCAAGTTCTCACCAAAACGGAGTCACCTTTCGGCGAGTTTACCAATATGACTTATACGGCATGCACCGCTCAACCTGATGACTTTGTAAAAAAAGGCTTCACTCTTCGGGCAGCAAAGTATGGCAGAGAGATCGAATTAGTCATATGTGTCACTATGTATAACGAGGATGAGAAATCATTCGCTAGGACTATGCATGGTATAATGAAGAATGTGGCACATCTTTGTTCCAGAAATAAATCCTCAGTTTGGGGTAAGGATTCGTGGAAAAAAGTTCAAGTGATTATTGTATCTGATGGAAGAAACAAGGTCAATGAATCGGTATTGCAATTATTGACTGCAACTGGTTGCTATCAGGACAATTTAGCAAGGCCGTACGTGAACAATAAGAAAGTTGCGGCACATTTGTTCGAGTACACCACCCAGATTTCGATAGACGAGAATCTCAAATTTAAGGGTGATGAAAAAAGTTTGACACCTGTTCAAGTGTTGTTTTGCTTGAAAGAGCAAAACCAGAAAAAAATTAATTCTCACAGATGGCTTTTCAATGCATTTTGCCCGGTCTTAGACCCTAATGTTATTGTGCTTTTAGATGTCGGCACGAAGCCAGACAATCATGCAATTTATAACATGTGGAAAGCCTTTGACAGGGACTCGAATGTTGCGGGTGTTGCAGGAGAAATTACTGCCATGAAAGGAAAGGGTTGGATTAATCTAACAAACCCTCTAGTTGCTTCGCAAAACTTCGAGTATAAGATGTCAAATATCTTGGACAAACCATTGGAGTCTGTTTTTGGGTACATATCAGTTCTTCCAGGGGCACTTTCTGCATACAGATACATTGCACTTAAAAACCATGATGATGGAACGGGTCCTTTGCACTCTTATTTCAAGGGAGAAGACTTGCTCACCAGCCATCATGAAAAAAATAGCAAGACAAACTTTTTTGAGGCAAATATGTATCTTGCGGAGGACAGAATTTTATGCTGGGAGTTGGTGGCGAAGAAAAACGAGAATTGGGTACTAAAATTCGTCAAGCTGGCAACAGGTGAAACAGATGTTCCCGAATCAGTACCCGAGTTTTTATCCCAAAGAAGAAGATGGATGAATGGTGCTTTTTTTGCTGCCTTATATTCTCTACGACACGCAAATCAAATCTGGAAAACGGACCACTCACTCACTCGAAAATTGAGTCTTTGTTTTGAGTTTTTTTACCAGCTTGTGAGCTTGATTTTCTCGTTCTTCTCGTTGAGCAATTTCTACTTGACCTTCTATTTTTTAACAGGATCGTTGATATCTAACAAAGATTTGGGAAAGGGTGGATTTTGGATATTCACCTTGTTCAACTACTTATGCATTTGCGTGTTAACCTCAATTTTTGTTGCATCTATTGGCAATCGTCCTCAAGCTTCAAAGAACATTTTCAAAACATTGATGATTTTATTGACAGTTTGTGCACTTTATGCCTTAATTGTTGGCTTTTACTTTGTCATTTCTGCAATTAAAATGTTTGGCGTCGGAGATACATCCACATACGTGTTTGTGAGCATTGTGGTGTCACTTTTAGCAACATACGGCCTCTACGCTTTGATGTCTATCTTGTATTTGGATCCATGGCACATGCTCACATGTTCTGTGCAATACTTCTTGATGATACCGTCATACACATGTACATTGCAAATCTTTGCTTTCTGCAACACGCATGATGTTTCTTGGGGAACTAAGGGCGATAACAACACCAAAGAAGACAAATCAAACCAATACATTATTCAGAAGAATGAAGAAGGCGAGTTCGAGGCAATTGTTGCAGACTACAATATTGATGAAGTCTATCTTGACACTCTTTACAATATTCGTGCAAAAAGGTCGAGTAACAAAATCAAGAAGAAAACAGATCAATTTGTGACTCTCGACGGGGAAGACTACGCCAAACACGTTAGAACTAAAGTTGTTCTCATATGGCTTTTAGCTAATTTGATTTTTATCATGACGATGTTGCAAGTCTACGATCCTGGTGAAACCAGTCGCAACATTTATTTGGTTTTCATTTTATGGTTTGTCGCGTTGCTTGCTTTGATAAGAGCTATCGGATCAATGACGTATCTTCTTCAAAACATAGCTAGAAACTTTGTGGAGACATCCAGCAAATGGAGACACAAAAGACAGGGGTACTCTTCTGCTGAAATAAATAAGCTCAACTGAGCGAATATGCAATATACATTATATACAGTCTGTAATTTTATTCATCGCAAGCGAAACGACAAGCATGAGATTCTAAATTAAAAGGACAAAATGGTAGCATTAACAGCATCATTAAAACGATCTGGTTCACCACTACCAAATGGAGATGCAAAGAAGACTAGATCCACTGCATCCTCAGTGTTGCACTCTTACTCCAAGTTACCGGACATCAATGGATTTCCGGTGCAGAAAACCGAGAAGTTAGACATCTTCGTATGGGGCACGGGATCAATGTGTGAATTGGGTCTTGGTCCAGCGGCAAAAACAAAAGAGGTTAAACGCCCAAGATTGAACCCGTACCTTACCAGGGATGCTTTAGATGGCGAGGGAATCGTGGATTTTGCTGTTGGTGGAATGCATGTTCTTGCATTGGATTCCAAGAGTAGAATTTGGTCATGGGGTACAAACGACAGCAAAGTATTAGGGAGGGATACTTCTAAAGCCAAGGAGATTCTCAAATCCATGGATAGTGATGAAGATTCAGATGATGATGGTGATTTAAACGAGGCTGAATCCACTCCAGGAATAGTCGATAATTTGCCAAAAACGAAGGCCAAGATTGTCCAGCTTGTCGCTACAGACAATCTTAGCGCTATTCTATATGAATCTGGTGAAGTCTATACTTGGGGTACATTTAGAAGTAACGAGGGCTTACTAGGTTTTTCTAAATCCATCTTATATCAAGAAACACCTTTAAAAGCCAAGTTAAAGAATATCGTGCAATTGTCTAGTGGCAAAGATCATGTTTTAGCATTAGACTCAAAGGGTATCGTTTATGCATGGGGTAATGGGCAGCAATTTCAATTGGGCAGAAAGGTACTTGAGAGACATAAATTTTCAGCTTTAGAACCACAACAATTTGGCCTTTATGATATTAAGTATATTGCTAGTGGTGATTTTCACTGTTTTGCTATTGACTCGAAAGGCCATGTTTTCTCCTGGGGTTTGAATCAATACGGGCAATGTGGTATCACGAACGCTCAAGGTGAACTTGAAGATGGGTCCTTGATCATGAAGCCAACTCATATTAGTGCCTTAGATGATTACACCATAACTCAAATTACTGGTGGTGAACATCACACTTTAGCTTTGACAAGTGAGGGTGATGTACTTGCTTGGGGCAGATACGATATGAGAGAGATTGGAATCTCCAAAGACAAATTACCCGAATCTACTTTTAAAGATCAACACGGAAATCCTCGCTCTGTTCCTGTGCCTACAAAGCTCTCCATAGCTAATGGACAAGTGAAGTTCAAAACCGTTGGGGCTGGATCGCATCACTCATTCGCAGTTACCGCGGATGGAGTAGTTTTTTCTTGGGGGTTTGGTGACACGTACGCTCCAGGACTCGGTCCCTTAGACGGCGATGTTGAAGTGCCCACGAGGATCTTCAATACCGCAACCAAAAATTCAGACATTCAAATGATCGGCGCTGGTGGCCAGTTCTCAGTTAGCGGTGGCACTCAGCTTGAAGAAGAGCAAGCCGAAGATCGTAACGAAAAGTATGATGAGTTAGACTCTTGAAGTACTTGAGTTAGAAAATTCGAACAGTACAGTTATTCTTTTCAAATCGTGTATGCAAAAGAGCTTAAATATGTATCCTAATCTAAAAATTTTGGTTCACTCGCAGGCGAATATACAAACTATTCAATCTCAGTCCTGGAAATTCCTATCGACTAGTACCGATCTTACGTAGTGAATTTGAACACACAAGCAGACCCAAAACCAGTATACTCTTCTTTATCGGAGTGTGCTATTTGAAAAGGACATGCCTAGTCCTACGGCTACGTTCTTTGCTAGAAATCTAATCTAGTTCTTCTTTGAGTTTCAGCATAGCAAAACTAGTTGCTGCAATAGCTGCCAAACTTTATAAACGATTTCAAAATAATTGCTATAACGCTACTTGATAATTCCAACCTTCGATCTATACACTAACCTCTGATGCCCAAGGTATCCAAATTCTGGGAGAAGGTCCAATTTCACGCAAACTCATTCTGAATCCCCAACTAAGGTGGCTTGCGGAACGTATGGAAGTCATAAAAAAGCTCCTCTCTAATCCAGCCGGGAACCAACACCTGTTTAATTTTGGAATACTTTGATCATTGTAACCAACATGACCAGACATGAGCAGCACTTAGCTCTCAGTAGAAGCTGGTAACTCCAACATTCAATTCAAGAATCTACAAATTCAAACATTTACAATCAGCACCTTGACCTGCTTTGAGGAACACCAGTAAAACTGACACTGCCATGTCTATTAAATACCTGTCGTAAAAGTTCGTCAAGCATAATTCTTCAAACAAAGCCATCAGCATTATTCCAAACTCATACTGAAAAACTCTTCTCCCGTCATTGAGAAACTCGATATGACGTTCTGAAGAACTCCAAATAATATCCTAGCGATACCTTTGCGTTACAGTATTTTTCAAAATTATTCATACCAATATTACAACAACATTCATACCAAATACAAGTTTTAATATACAGCATAACATGGAAACTAGTTTAGCTTTTTTTCCCATTTCGACCGTTGATTAGAAGACTACAAGAATAGCATATATAAGCAACTGACCAAATAAAATTTCTGATTACTAAATTCTATTAAAGTTGGTGTGAAACATTATGCCATTTGGTTTGAATAATTTTGTAATATTGGTATGAATAATTTTGCGCGCTGGTAAGAATAATTTTGAAAAACAGTGTATTCCATTTCAGTAACTAAAATCCTATCTGCTATGTACGTAGATCGCAAATTCACCAGACGTTGGAGTAAATTTTTTATGGAAAGATATACCTCCTGAAAAGATTTCTATCTTTTGGTGGAAAGTTCTCGAATTGAAGATGCACATTTAGCAATGAAAAGTCGTACCAAAGTTGATGCATATAATATCAGTATCATCGACGTGGAGGTTACGACCAGAATGTGACCTCGAATCAGACTACAGTATCCATAATTTCTATTTCATATTCTTTTACATATCCGAAAAACCTGAGCACCTAATATCGTACGCAAGCAATTCATCGAAGATTCTGCTTCTACCAACAAGTTGGTCTCGTAATGAAGAAACATAATTCCATTCGGATACCATGAACCCTAGAGCTACTATATTGGTTGCATTAAGCGATATTCCAGAATAGAATACTTTTGGAAATTCTCTGGCGACGATATGATATTATTATCTTGGAGACTTGTTAAATCTCTTCCATCGACACTTATATAGAAAGTTTATATCCTAAGCTCCTGACTAATTTCGCAGCACAGTAGTTACGGGATATACACTAGTATTTAGCACCACTTGAAATATATATGTTCCTTAGCACATTTCATGACAAATTTAAAATGCTTTTTACGAGATTGATAGTTCAAGTGATATTGAGATACTCCGTGGTTACATAAAATTGTAACAAATATCCATAATATCCTAAGCATGTTCAACAGAATACTCCAGAGCTCCTAATATATAGTTCGTTAAACATTAGGCCGGATATGGTATGAAATATTGCTTTTGGCAGAGTCACTACTTCAAATGATAGTGCCATGATATTGGATATGTGGTAATTTTACACCAAGTATTGTGGTATGTATCAGCAGGAAAATCCATGTAAAGTTATCTGAAAAGAGAGCCTGGGTGGCCACTAGTTCCTCAAAAAATACTCTTGGTAGTAACTATCGTATGCTAAGGTCGTAAAAGTTTGGTGTGGGCATTACAAGGAATTCAAACCCCTCAGATCCAATACGATTGTAAGTGGTTATAGAGTCATTGTCCGTTACAAAAAATTCTAAATTGTATTCAATCATTTGTGCTTCCAAGTAAATGCAGAATTTTTCGAAGGTATTGATACGAATGTAACAAAATTCTTCCAACCAAATTCAAGTTTTAGGTTTCAATATACAGCATAAGCAATGCGACAAAACTATTCAAACCAAGATTTCAAAATTATTCAAATCGAATTCAAGTTTAATATACAGCATAACATGGAAACTCCTCTATTTTTCACCGTTCAGACCGTTGATTGGGAGACCTCATGAAGGGTGTATATAGGAAATCATTCAGATATAAAGTTTCTGATTACTGAATTCTAATAAATGTTGGTGTGAAAGATTAGACCCTCTAGTTGTAAGAAGGTTGTCGCACTAGGTTGAATACTTTTGAGAAACACTGTAACGGATGTTATAATGCAGGTAACATTAGTTGAAATTTTCCTGGCAACTATGTTCTAGTCAGAGCGTTTTCTGAATCCTTGGTCCATCGGAATAGTAAGTTTGGAATCTTGTGAATATTTGATTTGGGTATTATCTATATATTCTATCGAATAATTTAATATTCCCATGCGATTTGAAATGCGAAAGTTTAGGGAAAGCGTCATTGCCTGGAGTTTCACAAACGAAATGCGTTTTGTTTGAGGTGTAGTATTGGTGTATTCGATACAGTTCACAGTTTTTAGCTGTGATAGGGTTGCACTCTGTAGGAGTAGTTTAGTTATTTTATAAAATTGAATTCTAATCTTAATAGATCTTTGAACTGGAAGAGCCGAGAGGGGTTGTAGGTTTGGTATACCTCATCATCTAATGTTCCTGATATTGAGTGCATTCAAAGATGGCAATGTTTGCCTTTGCCAGAAACACACTGTACTTTGAAAAAATTGTACTATTACTACAGTGTTACACTCTTATAACGTCGATAATCTTTTATTTTTATTTAATTCTCTAAGACATTAACTTTTAGTGAAATTTCTTAGATGTGTGCATTGGAGTATTTTTTCGACTAGGCATGATTTCGATTTTTATTAAATTTCAAAAAGATTTACTGGTTTAGATTTATTAGGTTATGGTTTTGTTATGAACGTCGATGGTATGAAGTTTTAATCAATATTTCACTTGTGGTCGAATGTATGATAGTATTTTGTGCGACTTAGAATTAACAATTTGAAGATCTAATCTTCGGAGGCAACATTTGTGATAGTTACTTATATGCAGTCTACGCGCTAGGTGTGAAATTATGTCACGTGTTTTTGTAGCACACGGCTGCCACTTTGAAAGAATTTTCTGTTTCTAAACCCCAATGCAACAGAGGGTACTACTCGCTCCCCTCTTGCTTTTGCAATTAGTCGGATTTGGTCTATTTCTCAAGGGGTTTTTCCCACAAAAGGTTGTACTCGGTGGTTTTAGCAGCTTCGACGATGAATTCTCGCCGTTTGCGTATCAGGAGGGTTCACAATTTGATAAAATCATATTCGTTGTTGTCGACGCCTTAAGAGCAGACTTTTTGTATGATATGAACCATTCACTGATGCATTTTCTTCACAATTTGGTTAGGAGTGGTGAAGCTCTCCCATTCACGGCCTTCTCCAACCCACCGACTGTCACTCTCCCGCGTCTCAAAGGTATTACGACTGGTGGCACGCCCAGTTTCATCGATGCAGTTTTGAATATTGCAGACGACAAGGATCAGTCACAAGGATTATCCCATCTTGACTCATGGGTAAGACAGTTCAAGTATTCAGGTAATAAGAAAGTATTACACTTCTTCGGTGATGATACCTGGCTCAAGTTGTTTCCACTGGACGACTTCTTTGAGGTTTCTGATGGAACGAGTTCATTTTTTGTAAGTGATTTCACGGAAGTCGACCAAAATGTGACCAGGCACTTGCATGAAGAGATTGAAGATGCCTCGTGGGACGGTTTGTTCTTGCATTATCTCGGTTTAGATCATATTGGACACAAAGGTGGACCAAAATCTGTGTTCATGAAACCCAAACAAGTAGAAATGGATGCTGTTCTCGAAAGGCTATACAGATCGAGGGTCGCGGATAATAACTCTACGCTTTTAGTTTTGATGGGAGATCATGGGATGAACGATCTCGGTAATCACGGCGGCTCTTCCGCCGGAGAAACAAGCCCTGGGCTAATATTAGCTTCGCCCAAGTTCGCTAGAATCAGCAATGGATCTATGTGTCCAATTGAGACAGTGGATGATTTCCAATATTACTCTCATATATCTCAAATTGATTTGGTACTGTCTTTGGCTGCATTGTTGAATTTTCCTATCCCAAAAAATAATTTGGGAGTGATGATACCTGAAATTTTAAACCTTTGGCCCTCTAATGCTGCTAAAAATAGGATCCTTTTTGAAAATTGCAAACAATTCATGTCTTTAATGAACAAAGAGTATTCAACAAGTGATCCCGATTTCAAAAGGTTGTCTCAGGATTTCGAAAATTTGAAGTTTTTCGAACAAGAAGGACAAGAAAACTATTATAAGTTTCTAAAGGAAGTTCAAGATACATTGACCAATTCAGCTGCAAATTATTACTACCCACTCATTTTTACAGGCTTTATGGCACTAGCAATTTCGACTGCCATTGCCATTGTATCCACAATTGCAACGGGATTGACCAAGAGAGGGTTTGACTTCAAGGTTCAAATGTTGTTTTTGGCCTTTAACATTTTGTACGCATTGCACTTCCATGGCTCAAGCTTAATTGAGGAAGAGCATCAAATATGGTGGTTTCTATCTATCATGACTTTTCTGGCTTTCCTCCCTTTGCTGAATTTTCAAAATCCCAGGAATATTGTTTTTTGTATCTTTTTTTTGAGAATTATCAGATCTTGGGCAAATTCAGGACAAAAATATTTAACTGATCTGACATTTTCCACGTTCTTACTTTCTCATTCGGATTTGCAGTGGCTTGCGATCATTTTAACTTATATTGCCACGACTTATCTTATTTTCACTAAAGGAGATTACATTTCGTGCTTTGAATTACCGGGCGTGGAGGCGAGACGTTACAAATCTGATGATTTTGCTAGTCTTGTTTCATTCATTTACTTGAGTGTATTATCATCATTATCATTTCTGTTCAAATTGAGTCAATATCGAGTGGATGGCCACGAAACTCCAACGTGGCTAAAATTTTTGTGGAATTTTATTTGCGAATCATTTGGTGCTGAGTCTCACACTGACAAGAAAATTTTGCAAGATATGAACGTACAGATTTCCAAACTCTTCTTCATTTGCCTATGCCTCATGGTTTCGGGCCGTGTCATTCTTGCTAAGATCAGGAATTTAAAGCAAACTGTCTGCAAGGATGTCATTAATATGACTACATTACTTCTTCTTCACCAAACAAGACCGGAAAATATACCTATTTTTTTAGTTTTCATCTGTCTAAGAAGGTCGTTTGATAATTTGATTTCGAGCTTGGAGTTGTTGTCATGGGAGAGTTGTGTAATTTTGATATCTGCAACTCTGTTGTGTCTTCAAAATCTTTCTTTCTTTTCGATTGGGAATACAAACCTGCTCGCAACATTAGACATTTCTAATGCCTATAATGGGGTTGCACAGTACGATGTATTTCAAGTTGGAGCTCTTGCTTTTATCTCGAGTTTTGCTGTTGCAATTTACTGGTCTCTATGCAGCTTGGATTTAATACTTGATTTGTGCAAGAAAAACGGTGTGAGTTCTGTAAAAGCCGTTTCCAACATGTGCTTTCAAACTACAGTCTTTTACTCCTTTTCAGCAATGAGCTTGGTTGCATCTTGCATAAATTTAAGATTTCACCTATTTATTTGGTCAGTTTTCAGCCCTAAACTTCTTTACTTTGCGAGCTGGTGCATTTTAATGAACACCTTCGTTGGAGGTTTAGTTGCTATATTATTGACATGCCTTTGAAAATGGACAAAAATGATATACAATAAATAGAATATTATTGAAGAAGTTGATCTCTGTAGTGTGGTTGGTTGTTGATAAATTTCGCGGCACGTCTATCATTGACATCCTCTCTCTTCTTTTGGTGACTCCACGCTCTCTTTGATATAGCTAGCTGTTCCTTGTTGCCAGACGCAGCAAAGTGTCTAGACTCAGCAGCAATAACTGTTCCTTGTCCTTCAGATAAGACCTTTGGTGGAGGGAGGTTTTGCTTGTAATACTTTGCCATAGATCTATGTCCAATAGTCACACCAGAAGGTAAGACAAGCTCTGTCCCCGTGCTGTACAAAGCATCGGTTTGTACCTCCTCATCAGAAATATCCACATCTTCATCAGATAAATCTTCCCAGTCATCTTCGTTTGTATCAGCTTCATTCAATACTTCATTCGAGTATGTCGATGAAAAATCATAGAAGTCTGAAATCTCGAGTTTTTCTTCTTCAGTTTCGTAAGGTATGGTCATATGACGTTTTGAGTTCATGTGTTCCCTAACAGCTTCTAGAGTCCTTCCTTGAAAAGAGCATTTTAGGCAAACATTACCCAATCCTATCTTTTCCCCTAGGTAAGTGATGAGCCCTTTCTCATCGATGAGATATTTCTTCTCAGGAATATATAGACCGTGCTTCTTCAGCATGTGAGTTAAATTTTCCTGTAATGTTTCAAAGTTTGAGTTTGATTTAGAAGGACAAAATAAGCATGTTGTGAGCGGTATTTCCACCCTATTTGCTATTTTCTCAGCGATCAAAGCCTCTTCAAAATTTTCACTGCTTTCAATACTTTCCTTGTTCTGAGAGTTTTCTTGGATTTCACTCCCTTTTGGAGTATTTGGATCTTCCTGAGTTGTCTTGGAAACGATGGTTTCATCTGTGCCTCGTTTCTCATTCGATCCCATGCTCTTCTGCAATGCTTCTCTTGCAGCAAGAAGCTTTTTTTTCTGGGTCTCTAATGACTCTTTCTGTTTTTTCCTTAATTCCTTCTTTGTCATTTGCTTCTTGGAGTTTGATTCGTCCTTCAGCTCTTCGTTGCTTGCTAAGGACGCTATTTTTAAATTGAAAGTAATCTCATCTATCGAAGGTAACTGGGCTACACGTCTCTTCAAATTGTATCTATGCCATTCAGATTTCATATGCTCTCTTTGGACGGAAGCATCCTGGAATTCAAGTCCACAGCTCACACAAGTGTAACTCATTGATCAGTGTGAATGAAGGAAAGAAAAATTATAACTAAAATTTACCTCATCTCAAGTACCAGTATTTTTTCCCCTCCGCCTGACAATAAGTGCGCATCCTCATCGAACCAGAACAAGACATCTCTCACCACTGGACGATGAGCAATGACACGCTTTATGATGGCGTTGTTCCTAAAGTAGTTGATGTTGTCAGAAATCTGTCAGCCTTGGCGGCGAAGGACACCAAATTTTACGCATCGATAGATCAAGATTTAAGAGAAAAGTTCGAGGAGTCTAGTTCTACTCTTTTGGAGCTTGCAAATAGATTACTCAATCCGAAAAGTTCTTCTCCAATTCTTGGATATGGTGAGCTTGAAGTCACGAGTGATGTTGGCTGGAAGAGAGTTTCAGACTGTTTAGACAGTATTTTTGAAAAAATTGATTTGGAGCTCGATTACATTAAGACACCCAAGAATGAAAATGGTCTTCAATACCTTGATGATTCGAGTAGTTTCAAAGCTAATTTTCATGTCAAAACAAAGCCACAAGATGAATTCAGAATCCCCGTCGACAACTCGGATGAGCTGCCATTCAAGCCAAAACTCACATCGAAGCCTCACGCTATAACTCCCCTCGAGACTACTTTGGTGTTGCGTTATGATTCTGAAGGATCTCCCTTCTATGATCATCCTTACGAAAAAGAAATAGCGGAATATCCGTATCCTGAATCTGTGTTGCAAGTCTCAGAACCAATTCCTTCACTTGGCTGGCGGGAAACAAAGGCGACGTGGGTGGATACATTAGATGGTTTGAATGACATGATCAGAGAATTGGAGGCACTGACTGAAATTGCCGTCGACTTAGAACATCATGACTTGAGAAGTTATTACGGAATTACTTGTCTCATGCAAATTTCTAATCGCGAAAAGGATTGGATCATTGACACTTTGAGCCTCCGTGATGACATGGGTATATTAAACACTATATTTGCTAATCCCAATGTGTTGAAAGTTTTTCACGGGGCCAGTATGGATATTATTTGGCTACAAAGAGATCTCGGCTTATACATTGTTTCTTTGTTTGATACATATTTCGCATCCAAAAGCCTTGGTCTTCAAAGATTTTCTTTGGCATTTCTTTTGGAAAATTTTGCAAACTTCAAAACCTCCAAAAAATTCCAGCTCGCAGATTGGCGTGTGCGCCCCATACCTCTGGCTATGTTGGATTATGCTAGAGCTGATACACATTTTCTTTTAAACATATACGACGTGCTTCGAAACAAGCTTTTGGCTAGTGGGGGTTCAAAATTACAAGAAGTTCTATTTCTGTCTCGAAAGGTTGCAGGTCGAAAATTTGAATTTCAAAAATTCAGAAAAAGTCAGCCATCAAACACGAAATTTCTGTTTAATGATGGAGATACTGCAAGGTACTTTATGACACATTATAATATTCCATTCAGCAAGGAACAGCTAGCTATCAATTTGTTTGAGTGGAGAGATCAAATTGCTAGAAAGTACGATGAATCTCCGAGGTTTGTCATGTCCAATCAAGTAATGGTTAATATTTGTCAAGTCCAACATCCTGCTACAATGCAACTGTTGAAATCTTGCTTTATCGGAAATTCGAAAATTCTTCTCGAAAACTCACAACTGTTATTTGATCTAGTCGAAAGATCTCTCTCCGATGTTCAACAAAGGCACAATGATCTTCCCAAGGTGGAATTTGGGAATAAATCTTTGACTATAGAATCTGCAAGGGAAATTGCTGAGATATTTCGTGATTTTTCTAATCATATTGATGCCCTGCTGAATTTAGCAAGTCTGCTTGATCGGATAAACAAGGAATCAATCTTAAACAACTGTTTCAGCACACCAATATTTTCTGTTCGAGTTCCCGATGACAAACTTAAGCCCAAGGATGTCTCTATTCAGGAGTTGCAAAACAGAATTGAATTCAGAAGAACTAATCTTGAATCATACACGATGGATTCGTTCACAAAAGAAATGGATGAGGAGAAAATTGAGATCATTGAAGAGAAGCCTCAGGTTCTCTCTGAAACTGTTCACGAAGAAGCCTCTGATGATCAACTAATAACTCTTTTGAAACCAGACAGTGAAAGAAAGCCTGTGCTACTGAATTATGAAGATACCGATTCTCCAAATTTCGACTACAAATCCAGTCAAATTAGTATTTTACTGTCTTCAGAAAGAGAAAAGAATCAAAAGAAGAGATCTTTTGAACCCTACAATAGGCAAGCCTCCTCTGGCCCACGACCTTTTAAAGGTAGAAGAGTAGCGCAAGCTGGAAAGTCTGCGTCATTTGTGAAGAAAAAGTAAAAAATTTCATAATTACGCGGTAATCTTGTTTTAGACAATAAGCTTCTGTCATATTTAACTTGTTTTAATTGTAGCGGTAATTTCAGGGTGAAGCGGATACATGCTACAGATACCCATTTACAAAACTTTATGCTAAAAAAAAAAGAAGAGCGTTCGTGACTCGAGTCGATTTATATACAATGTTGTGCGCTTTCATTTACTTGCCTTCAAAAAGTGAGTTAAATCAACCCAACATTCTCTGAAAAAAACATTTCTCGCTAACAAAGTCTACTTCACAAAAAGTTGCGAACTTAATTCCCATATAAATTGGAGATTCGAAGAATTGAATTCAACAAATGTTTTTATGAAAATTCTAAAGGGACCAACAATTTTTTATAGAATAGCCCAGACAAATGTCTATATTTTATTGCATCATTAAATGTATTGATGGCCACTCCATCATATTGTTGAGGGGAAAGACACCCGTACCTCTGAAAACTACTCATTCTGCATGCATGAAATGCCGGGCACATACTTCATGCACACAGTACGTTCAAAAGATGGACTGATCTTTAATCTCATGTTACGACAGTAAAAATCACCATGTAACGTAGTGGAATTCGAGCGTATCTGAGGCAAACTTGAGTCCTCAGTATTTATTGTAAAAGTATCACCACTATTGCGAAAGGATGTACGAACAAAAAAGTTAACTACTAAGTCTCTAGTTTTTGGCAATAAGGATTGTAGAAGACAACTACTTCAGTCATTAGAGTTGGGTTACCTCACTGGGGTCACCAATATGCAGTATATGGTAACGCGCGACCTATTGGGAGAGCACATATGCAGTCTGATTACGCTTGAATGTGGACTATTTAGGGACTGTTCATATTTCGTGAGAAATACATGCTATTTCTATGCACATAGTTCTAATTCAATTCAATTAATAAGGCCGCATCAAGAAGTTTATGACCTAAATTTTATACTGCAATTTCACTGCAATGAATTTTTACTCAGTGCCTGCGATTCTGTATCAGCAACAACAGAAACTAAAGCGCAAGTCTAAGAAATCTACACGCAGATCATCCAAAAAAGATTCATCCAGTGATAACCAGGATAAGTCATCCCTCTATTCGAGTTTAAAAAGTGAACACCTGGTACCAGATGATGACCTTAGTTTATCAGAAGACAAAAAACAGAGACATCACAGCCCTTCGAACAAAAAGGGGACCGGTTCCAGCAGTGGGACACTGAACTCACCATCTTTGGCCAGAATCAATAACAACAAGCTTGTTGAACCGCTGCAAATTTGGACACTGAAGCATCATGAAATCGATTCCTCGCGGATGTCTCAAGACGATCTTCGCCGTCCAAGTATCTCATCATCTATGGCCTCTTTTGTTTCAGGAAAGTTCAGTCGAGTAGCGAAGCCGCAATTATCACAATCTTCAACTCCTCGTGCCTTGTCGATGAATTCTATGGACATACACGATTCCAAGCCCGAAGACTTAGTTGATCGCAAGAAGGAGCACGATCTAATGTCTCATTTGAATATACCCGATTTTGTACCCATTCTTGACTTATCAGTTTTGAACGATAGTGAAGAAATCAAAAAACACTTTTTAAATCCCGAATCTTTTAGACAAAGATATCAGACTTTTTTGAGTATTCTCTCTGAACATCATATCAATGATCCTATCAATTTCGCTTCGGTTCGTGAACAGTCATTGAGGAGTTTCGTGAGAAGACTCAAGCAAAGCCAAAACCATCACATTGGGGGATCAGCTATCACTGAAGAGGGAGATATTAATTTTCATGAAGATTCTTTAACCTATGAATTGCTTAAAATTAGGTTTTTTTTGAGGAACCAAATTAAAGATGAAAGTATCAAGCAAAACAAAAACCCATCAATGAGAATGATCGAGGAGGTTTTGCATTCAAACTTCTTCAACTACATCAGATATTTGGTGAATCTACCGGATATACCTTCTAATTCATTGGCAAATTTGACTGAAATTCAAAAAAAACATTACGAGTACAGGTCATTTTTTCATGATATGAGTGAAATCATTTATTCACAGAAGAAGGAAGGCTTTGAGGATGAGATTTCTACATTCACTTCCCGTGTGCAACTTTTAGTGCATGCAATTCTAAAAGCATCATATGAGTTCATCTTACTTGAGAAGTATATGATACAAATCCTAGTCAAACTAAACAATGATTTCCTCATTGAAAGCAGAATTACGAAGAGTCTTTTTGATTTGTACAAGGCTAAGTTGATGTCAGGTAATAAGGAAACAGTTAAAGGCCTAGTGCTCAATTCTTTTTTCAGTGTCAATTACTCATGGTATCTTGCTATAACGATCCCTTTTGTAAGGTTTTTTGAGACTAATATCCTCAACGAGAAAGTCTCAAGCCAGTTCAAGAAAGAAAATGATCCCAATCAATTGTGCTGCAAAAGCTCTGTCGGACAATTTAAGTCCCTGGATGAAGCATTGTTCAAAAATTTTTTTGAACTTTTAAAACTTACAGATTTCAATGTCTTTGCGAATATGAGCCGAAAGAAGCTCGTGAAACTTCAAGAATCCTATTTATCCGGTAATGGGGATACAGGTACTCACAAGGCTGCTTCTAATTCTTGGAGGCCAGCAAATTTTGAATATTATACGAGATCTCTTTCAAGCATTGCTAATGATACATTTCACGTCATACACATAAGAGACTTCCAAGTGCAGTTCACTAGCAAAAATTTCAGAACAATTTTAGCCGAGCTAGGGAGAATTTTAAAGCCTGGAGGCTATGTTGAAATTCCATTGATAGTGACTGGAAACGAAAGCTTGAAGATTACCTGGGATGTGTTCGGGGATAGCTTTTTAGGGGGATACAGTGCCACTGAAGAGGATAATGAGCAAGCTACTTCAACATCCTTAAAAGATTTATTTCTTGAACTCTCACGCATTTTTGGAGATAAGAGCGTGAAGTTTACCACCGTGTTGTTGACAGATAAAAATGAAATGAACAGATTTTTGTTGAACAAAGTTCTATTCACGGCATTTGAAGTACACGGAAATATTGACAAGTACGATGATTTCCTCTCCGAGAGGATGGACCTCGAGAAAGAAAATTTGAAGTATTACATCTACATTCAAGTCAAGAATTGCAAATGAAGATTAGATCTTCTACGGGTAGCATACTACCCATGGGGCTGGCTATAGCTCTAGCTGGTTGGTCTCATAAAAAAGAATGTATTCGAAGTCTAAACGTTTCAGTGACTGGGACTTGGACCCCAGATGGACCCGTTATCTCGTGGCAAACCTTGAGCCGAGATGCGGACCTTTTAGTTGAGGACCTCTCTAAACAAGGGCTAGAGGCTTCTCCTCAGCTCCATTAAATCTGTATAAGTAAATCTAAACTCATTTATAAGACGTGTCGAAGATGTTAACAATCAGCTTATTTTTTTGCCGATTTTGATGCTCAAATAATTTTCATAACGTAGTACTCATTTGAGAGCTTGATATTTAAAGCACATGCAAGGTTGGTTTTCCCCCAACAGATTACATACCCATTGCAAGCTGTCTTCGTTGATTATTGTTACGAGAAGAGACTAAACTAAATGAGGCAAATAAAATTCGCCTTCCATCTGGGTTTAAAACATTACATACAGAATCACAAGGAAGTATTTAACGGAGCATTTGATACATTAGTACAGTATTTTTCAAAATTATTCATACCAATGCGACAAAATTATTCATACCAGTGCGATAAAAATATTCATACCAAATACAAGTTTTAATATACAGCATAAGATGAAAACTAGTTTAGTTTTGCCCGTTTTGACCGTTGATTAGAATACTGCAAGAATAGTGTATATAAGCAACTGTCCAAATAAAATTTCTAATTACTGAATTCCATTAAAGTTGGTGTGAAACATTATGCCATTTGGTTTGAATACTTTTGAAATATTGGTATGAATAATTTTGCGCGCTGGTATGAATAATTTTGAAAAACAGTGTACAGCACTGCTAAAGATCGCATCTCTGGTTGAAACATCTAGAACACTTATAGTCATGACATGACGCGTGTCTCACTTCTCATGGAACTTGTCTCCATTTGAATTTCCCCAATACTTAGCTGCTATTGCCTAGAATAAATGGCTAGTGTCTAGAGACATTCTCTACCCCAGAGACATTGCTCAATGCTATACTTACCTCTTAATGTCATTTATTTGATGCATTGAAAGACGTGTACACATTCTTGAAATCTTTTTAAAAAAAAGGGAGTGCGCATGAGCTGTATAGTTGTCATGTCAACGGATAAGCAGATATGCTTGTTCTATGTTGGCTAAAGATTCACTAAATATAAGAAGCATCTGACTCACGGTTTCAAACAGTCATTTTAAAGATGTGAAAATGGAAAAAATATCAAGATGTCTCCCGCGACCAAATCCACCAAAAAAGTTTACATGTAGCTACTGAAGGTACTGATACATCTGGGAACTTAGCCCCTGATATCAAAATTGATGTGGAAGTACTTACTTCAACGCATCCATGAGATCTATACATCATTGTGATCGTGTACCTTTGGAAAACACACCATGGGTAATCTGCCGCGCGCCGAAGGTACTGATTGATGCCGATACGGAATTATCCTCTTTGCAAATTCCGTTTTCGTGGTGTGAGGATGTGAGTCTACGATTTAACGTCTATACGCACTCTTGCTTCGAGCGAGGGTGTGCATATTGATCAATGACTCTTACTGCTGATAATTCTAGATAAGAATTTTGAAGGTGTTCTTTAATATTACAATGCCTCAAAAAATCCACATCATTGATGTGAAAAGTGGTAATCTACAATCATTGAAAAATGCTATAATAAGCTTGGGTGACTACGAGATAGTTTACATTGAGAATGAAGCAGACTTTAAACAGTGTGAACCTGATATCGAAAAGCTTTTCTTCCCAGGAGTGGGAAATTATGGACACTTTGTGAAGGAATTATACTCCAGACATCTTGTTGATCCATTACAGAAATACATTCAGTCTGGTAGGCTGATAATGGGTATATGTGTTGGTCTACAGGCATTCTTTCGGTCATCAGAGGAAAGCTCGGATAATTATGGTTTGAATTTTCTTAATTTTGATTTACTGAAGTTCAGTAAGACGGATAAGTTTTTCTCCAACAGTCTCCAACTGAAATCGGTACCACATATCGGATGGAATAAAATTTCTGACATTATGTGTGGCGATAAGGAGATTGATTCTCATGAGGCATATTTTGGTATGAACAAGCTCAGCAAATATTACTTTGTGCATTCATACGCTGCAATTATTAATTCAGAAGTGAAGCAGCAAGAGATTAAAGCCGCTCAGATGGCGGGTTGGGATTTCTCGTTTGCAAGATATGGTTCAGAAAGATTTTTAGCAGCTGTGTCTTACAAAAACCTCTTCGCAACACAATTTCACCCGGAAAAATCTGGAAAAGCGGGTCTTAAAGTTATGAAAGCCTTTCTTGAAGGCGAGAAGTTTGCTCGGATCGACTGCAACACTGTACAAAGTTTGGCCGACGTTGAGGTGACCGAGACCGGGTTGTCCCGGCGTATTATCGCGTGCTTAGATGTTAGAGCTAATGAAGCTGGGGACTTAGTTGTTACGAAAGGCGATCAATACGATGTGAGAGAGTCTTCCTCAAGTGGCGAGAGTACTGTGAGAAATTTGGGTAAGCCAGTCGAGCTAGCCACAAAATATTACAAAGAGGGTGCAGATGAAGTAACTTTCTTGAACATCACATCCTTTAGAAATTCGCCTTTGAAAGACTTGCCGATGCTAGAGGTGCTCAAGCAGGCAGCACAGAATATCTTTGTGCCTTTGACTGTAGGTGGAGGAATCAAGGATTTGGTTGATCCAGTGACTGGAGAATCATTCAATGCCGCTCAAGTTGCGGACTTGTACTTCCTTTCGGGAGCTGACAAAGTTAGTATCGGCTCTGAGGCTGTGTTGATCGCGGAAGAGTACTACAAAAATGGAAGAACAAAGCTGGGAAAATCTGCCATTGAGACGATCTCGGCACGCTTTGGAGTCCAAGCAGTTGTGATTTCTGTTGATCCAAAAAGAAAGTATGTCAAAAGCCCCGAAATGACTAATATGGCGGTTATTGAAATTCCCCACGAAGAGGATTATGGGCCACAAGGGGAAAAATTTTGTTATTATCAGGTGACGTCACAGGGAGGAAGAAAAACACACGAGTTGGGTGCATTGGAGCTTTGTCAGGCATGCGAGGATCTTGGTGCAGGAGAAATTCTCTTGAACTCAATAGATAATGACGGTACAAACAAGGGCTTCAATATAGAATTGTTGAAGCAAGTGAAAAGCGCAGTTTCGATTCCTGTTATTGCCAGTTCAGGCGCCGGAAACCCCAAACATTTCGAAGAAGTCTTTAAAATGAACCCTCCTGTTGATGCTGCTTTGGGTGCTGGTATTTTTCACCGTGGGGAGTATGACGTGAATTCTGTGAAGAGCTATTTGCAAGACATTGCAAAATTGGATGTACGGTTGGAAACTATTGATTAGAACTTCAAACGCACTAAACGATAATATACCGTGTCTCTATCTTCCAGAACAATAGTAAATTATTAGTTGGCTGTGTAAAATGCGCATGAATACTGGCATATAAATTTTGTTGAATACTTAAAAACATTTTCTGCCGATCAGAGAATAATCATGCTATGGAATATTTCAATCTCGATGAGAGCTCAAATGAAAAGAAGCATATTCGCAAAATTCAATGCCCAGGGAGCCCATCTGATCTAGTTGACGCTTCACCTCTCTTGCATTTCGAGCATGACACATACAAACCCCCTTCGAGCGAAATTGAGCACATTGAGTCCAGTATCCCACTTGATTCAGATGAAAATGAAAATGTTATGGATAGCAATGAAATTTTTTATGATGATGCCATCAATGACATAGATTCTTTCGAATTGCCTTCAATTTTTTGCACTACAGGCATGCATCTTTCCAAAATCTCACACAAATCGAAGAAGAGAATACTCCTTTGGGTTGATTCCACAAATTTTAAGCTCATATACAAGCAAGTGACGAGAAGTAGTCTTCGTGAGTTCTTAATTGATGATATAAGAGCCATTTCCTCACGAGAAAGCGCTAGTCACTATCGAGAAGAATTAGGCCTATCTAAGGAGTTTGAAAGGCGATGGATCTCAATAACCTACTTTGACTCTAACAAAAGCAAACTTAAGAGCTTGCACTTGGTGGCTGATACCAATCATGACCTCAAAAAACTTCTTTATGTTCTACAAAATTTCAAAAATATCAAGGACAAGATCTCGACAAGTTTTTTGGTTGACCTCAAAGATCTTGATCAAGTGAGGAAAAGCCTCCTCAGTGGCAAGGCCGAGCACGTGGATAAAAATCAGAAGCAATTACTAAGATTAGCGGATGTTTTTAAATACTGCAGGCGACTCAATATAAGTATATCCAATGCTCGTCTTGAGAAACTTTTTCGTGATGCCAAGCTGCCTACTCAAGATGGCATGAATTTCTCGGAATTCAAGACTTTCGTTAAATTGCTAACCTTTCGTAGTGATATTACAGCTATTTGGGAAGCTTTAACTCTGAATACGGATACTATGAGTTTTGAGTTGTTTCGTGAATTTTTGAGCAATGTTCAGAAAGAGACTTACGGGCTCGAATTGGAAGAAAAAATATTCAAGAAATTCATTTCCCCTGGACTAACGTACTGGAATCGGGAAAATTGGGCCAACTTTCTTTGCTCCAAATATTGTACATTCTCGAAAGAGAAATTTCTCGAGATCAACTACTTTTCTCGGCCACTCAACGAGTATTACATTCTTTCTTCCCATAACACGTATCTCATAGGGAGACAAGTTGCAGGCGACTCATCTATTGAAGGATACGTGAAAGCTTTACAGCGTGGCTGTCGTTGTCTAGAAATCGATATCTGGAATAACGAAGATGACATTGAGTTGGAACCAATTGTTAACCATGGAAGAACGTTTTCAAATGGAATCTCACTTTCCAATGTGCTAAAGACGATCAAGAAATATGCCTTTCTTGTTTCGCAGTATCCATTGATATTAAGTCTCGAGATCCATTGCTCGAAAGAAGCTCAATTGAAAGTGGCGTCATTACTTCAAGAAACTTTCGGTTCTAGCCTAGTGCTGATGCCTATCGATATTAACAGGAATTTGCCCAGCCCAGAGGTGTTAAAGAACAAAATCCTTCTCAAGATCAAAAAAACCAGCCCTTTTTCGGGCGGCATTGACGAAGTCGGTCGAAGTTCCACTTCGACTACAGGGACCTCTCTCAGCGAAAGCAATGAGCTACCCTTTCCTTCACGCAAAAGCTCGCTCAAACTCAGAAAAAAGTCAACAAGCGAAGTGCTAGAAGTTCTAAGTAGCCTAGCAATTTATTGTCAAGGTATCAAGTTTCGCAACTTCTCTTTACCGGAATCCAAAACATATAATCATTGTTTCTCCTTGAGTGAAAAGTCTGCCAATTCGATGCTCAAAGATGCATCGAAGGCCGAATCTTTAGATAAACACAACAGAAGGTTTCTAATGCGTGTTTATCCCTCCAAAATTCGGCTCAAATCATCAAATTTCATACCTGTTAGATATTGGGCACATGGTGTGCAAATGGTTGCGACAAATTGGCAAACTTATGACTTGGGCCAGCAAATCAATGAATCATTCTTCGAAACAGTTCAAAATAGGGGATATGCTTTGAAACCACTCAGTTTGAGAAAGCCTGTTATGAAATCAACGATGAGGAAAGTCAGCATTCGAAAAAAAATGCAAGTGAAATACTCAATATCTGTCATAAGTGCGCAACAACTACCCAGGACAGTCAATTCTGAGCCGCCCAATCCTTTTGTTACGGCGGAAATAATTGGGCTGACTGATTCAGATTGGGAGAAAGTTTTAATATCGTCATCTTCAGAAGTCGTAGCTGGAAATGGATTCAATCCAGTTTGGAACCAAACACTCGCCGGGGCATTTACTACAGATCATGAGTTTGTGTTCCTCCGATTATCCGTCAATACATCGACATCTTCTACGAGCATTGAAAGTCCTAAAGAGCTCGGAATCGCTGTGATGCATTTCTTCGATATGAAGCATGGATATCGGTATTGCAGATTAAAGGACTCTTGCGGTGAACACCTTTTGCATTCATCCTTGTTCTTGAAAATTGCGTATGATATTCTGTAGCGTGCATGCAATGACCTTAGAAAAACTTAATCATTCGCGATGAGTAAATAGTTTCAAAACAGCATCATTGGGTAAAATGGGTAGAATCACCACCAGCGAGACCAAAGAGAAGCAACGCCATAATCCTTTGCATAGGGATATCAAGACTTCAGGAGGTACTTTAAGATCCGTCCCTAGGGCGACCAAAAGATCCAGCGATGAGCAAGAGGAAGATGGGTACCTCGATGCGGCAACATCAAGAAAGATTTTGCAGCTCGCGAAAGAACAGCAAGACGAAATCGAGCAAGAAAGCGACCAGGCGAAACCGTTACCAGCATTAGCTTCAAAACCAGCATCTCACGTTCCATCGGACGAGGAGGAGGAAGAGGAAGGTGAAAGTGATGTGTACTCTGACTTCGAGCAAGAGTTCAACGAGAATGAGGAGATCGAGGTAGATGAGAAAGACCAAGAACTTTTCGAAAAATATTTCAACCCAGCTGGAAATACGGTCAATCTTGTTGACAAGATCCTCGCTAAGATCCAAGAAAAAGAGAGAAACCTCAACTCTGATACCTCAACCTTAGGTGCTCAGCAACAAGTTTCATTACCACCAAAAGTCATTGCAGCCTACGAAAAAATTGGACAAATTTTGGCATCATACCGTCATGGAAAACTTCCGAAGCTTTTTAAAGTTTTGCCAACCTTAAAAAACTGGGAAGACGTGTTGTATGTGACAAATCCTGAGAATTGGAGTCCACATGCGACTTATGAAGCTACAAAGCTTTTCGTCTCTAATTTGCAAGCAAACGAGGCACAAAAATTCATCGAAAATGTCTTACTACAGAAGTTTCGTACTTGCATCGAAGATAGCGAAAACCACAGTTTAGACTATCACCTTTATCGTGCTATAAAGAAGTCTTTGTACAAACCAGGAGCCTTTTTCAAGGGCTTTTTGTTACCATTAGTTGATGATCACTGCACAGTACGGGAGGCCACCATCGCTGCCTCAGTTCTTGCTAAAGTGTCAGTACCTGTTTTACATTCTTCAGTGGCTTTAGCCCAACTCTTGCAAAGAGACTTTTCACCTGCATCCATTGTGTTCATCAGAGTCTTGATTGAGAAGAAGTATGCATTGCCATACCAAACATTAGATGAATTAGTGTTCTTTTTCATGAGGTTCAGGAAGGCGGCACAAGAAGAGATGGGTGAAAGTCAAGAAGAGGAAATGCCTCCTTTACCAGTTGTTTGGCATAAGTCATTCTTGGCTTTTGCCCAAAGGTATAAGAACGATATTACAGACGATCAGAGAGACTTTTTATTGGAAACTGTTCGTCAAAGATTTCATCATGCAATTGGCCCCGAAATTAGACGCGAGCTAGTGTCAGGTATTGCACGAGTAGAGGACCCAAAATTGAAGGAGGCTACAATGCAAGATGCTTTTTAATAGTGAATTAAATTTAAATTTTGGTGCAAGCTGTTTCGTTAGTAAAACTTAGTGACCGTGCGGTTCCATTGTGCGGGATCTTGCATCCTCACACAACTTCTTGAAGTCAGCAAAGAGGGCGAAATAACTTTGAACACAGCCAATGATGGTTAATGCCACTGTGGTGCCTATCCATAATCCGTAAAGTGAACCTTTCCATGGGGAAAAAAAAGAAAGGTAAATCGACAAAGGAATGCCAACAAGATAGTATGATATCAAATTCACAATTCCACCGATTTTTGTTTGGCCCTGTCCTCTCAAACAGCCAGCAGAATTAGCGTTCATTGAGTCTGAGACTTGCATAAGAGCAACAAGCCACATAATATGGAGAATAATTGATATCACCTCTTCGTCATTGGTAAATAATTTGGCAATTTGATCTTGAAATAAGAATATAGCCAAGAAATTAAGGATAGAGATACACAATCCAAAACTGATGGCGACTTTAGTCGAACGCTTAGCTGATTCGTCGAGACCAGCTCCCAAGTAATTTGCAATTCTGGTCGAGGAGGCAATACCGATAGCAAACGGAACCTGATAAGTTAAGGATGCAACGGTTGAACCAACTGACTGCGCTGCTAATTCCAAAGTCCCCAAATAAGATGCCATTAAGGTCAAAATTTCAAAGGCTAAAAATTCTGCTTCAAGCATAATCCATCCTGGAATTGCTAAATGCACCAACTTATTCCATCCCAGAAATGCTTTTTTACAGCTGAAACCATTCCAGCATTTTAAAGGATGAACTTTTTGTGGAGTTTGCTCAATATCCACAAAATAAACAGTAAGAATGAACAAGCCTAAAAACATGAGCCAATAATTGATTGCCACTGCAATGGGGGCACCTAAGTACCCAAAATGTTTCACAAAGACAAAATTCATAATTAAGTTTGATGGTGCAGCAAAAAGCAAGACATATGTTGAAACATGGTAAACACCTTGAGCCTGAAGAAAACGCTTCCCGCATTCAAAAAAAATGTAGGCAGGAATGCCAGGTCCGATGAAATATAAATAATCTGCAGCCAATTTGGCGGTCTCTTTGTCGGGAAGAATCAAAATAATTAATTGATAACCAAAGAACGTCCAAACGAATAAAACTGGAAGCATAATGACAAGAATTAAAGCAATACATTTTTGCATGTAATCTCCTACCAAATGATACTTTTTAGCACCAAATGCTTGGGGACACAAAGTATCCAAAGCAGTTGCAATACCCTGAATCGTTGCGTATCCTGTAATGTTAGCAGTCATAGAACCCATAGAAACTGCTGCTAACTCAGTGGCTCCTAAGTGCCCGACACTGAAAACAGAAACTGTTGATAAGGAGTTTTGTAAAAGGAACGTCAACACCAATGGGATTGATGATTTCACCAATGCAACAAGTTCTACCCGAACCGTTGTCGGCTGTATTTTATGACTGATGACAGCCTCCTCAAAATTGGCAGCAACAACTTCATCATCACCGCTGAATTCAAGATTGTTAGCTTTCAAAAGATCCCTTTCTTGTTGAATCACATCATGGGCCATGCTGGACTTCCGGCGACTGTTGGCCACAGGCCTGCCTAATAAAGCATCGCTCTCGTGTGCTAAACCCGCATTCTCCTCCGAGTCGTGTGAGTTGTTTCTGGTCCTGAAAAAGTCGGTTGGGGTGAACAAGCCTTGTTTTCCCACAGACCCAAAAACAACCGAGGCTCTGCGCTCGACATTTGAATGAGTGAATTGATGGCTTTTTTGATCAGGAGAGCTCATTTTGATACTCTTATGACAGATTTGGAATTATCCTTCTGTTTTGGAGATGCTTTCCTGGTGCAGTATCTCTCTCTTTGTTGCAAATTGAAAGCTTATCACAAAGCTCGGCGTGTGCTCGACGTTTAGTATTATTTACAGGAACGTACACGATGATATTATGGCGTTATCGGTCAACCATGCAGAACCACAGTACATCCCGCGAGAATCTGCATGGTTAGAGAAGCTTAAAAAATATGCTTAACAATTGTCTATTGTGGTTAATAATAAAGAAGATGAAACATCCCTTGTTCGTAATTGAAAGAGGTTGTGTTGCCAAGAACATGGCTTAGGCTTCCACGAACTCATTTAATTGAATAGCCCTGCTTGAACTCCATTTGAGGGTAACTTCGTCACTCTTGGGAATGATCATCGAACGCGATCAAGACAGACTCAGACCTTAAAACCCCATTAAATTATACATAGCATGACTGCAATTGTGAGTGTATCCAGCGCGACTTAGTTACAAAGATGGTCCCACATTGTCGTGCCGTTGTATGCGAACGTGAAAGTTAACGCGCTACATTATCGCGGACACTCGTTGAGTGAGCACATTTACTGCTTTGAATTCATTACAAATATTATCATTATTGGTCGCTGATATTCAGCAAGAGCTGCGCCAAACATCTCTTAGTAGCTGCATCATCCTGTAGTATATGGGAGAAGGTACCATCTCTCAAGGGTTCTGGCAAAATGGTTGATAACACTTTTCTGGCCTCCAAATTATCTGACAAGCGCATGTAGCAACGCACCACGTGTTTTAACAAACGCCCTGAACTACTCGAGGGAGCCTGTTGTGGGTTATGTAACTGAAGGGGTTGTTCCATCAGTTGTTGCGGCGAATTCTCGGAGCCCGAGCTCAATTGTTCAATCATTTTGGACAAAACTGAGGCAACAGTATGAAATCTTTCATATGTGGTGCAAATGTAGGACAAACCTTGATCGTCTAAAAGAATCTTTTGCAAAATGAAAATAGCAACAGTCTTTGATAACTCTGAGGAAATTTCCATGATATTCAAGCACAAAGGAACAATTTCAGTAGTGAGCAAGAAATTGATCACCTCAGGTGTATCATTCTTCACAAGGGCTCCAATGACTCCTAAACTAGTGAGTCTCAAGTACTCAAAAGAACGCTGACGAGCGTTTGTTGACAAGAATGGATATAAATAAAGAGGCATGTTTGCACTCAAAAATAAACCTCTAGTTTGATTGTTGGAAGCAACGCATTGGAGCAAAGCTAGCGCGTTGCAGACACGGTTGGAAACAGATGCTGTCAACACTGGAGGGTTAAGATAAGGGTAGACGAAAATAATCTCTTCTAACAAAACCGTCATAACTCCAAATGAATTCCATAGAACTAGAGCTAGGTCGTCATACTGCTCTCTTTTCTTCCCTAACTCAAGCAATGCACGCTCTCTGTTGGTTCCCGTGACCAATTCTGAAACCCATTGATATATTTGCTTATCACTCAATGCTCTATTCTTATTCTCTTTATTATCCTTGTTATTGGGAGTTCCCATAGTTGCAGAATTTGTAACTGCACCTGGTTCAGCTGCTGTGCTAAACATTATGGCACATCAATAAGGAGTTGAGTCGTGAGTATGGAAGGGCGCTTGACTCTTCGAGCGTTGTGTGCACGAATCAAAAAAATGTCACCCGCGAAGTCACACAAGTTAAAGGCTGTAGGGGCCGGTGGATTTGTTACTTTGGGGGTCGAAAATTTCTTGATTCTATCTAAAGAGGTGGGAGAGACCTAAAATTATATGGCAAAATCAAAACTTAGGAAAATACTTTCTTAAAAAAGAAAAAAAGAATTGCGACCTCGGTGAGGATCGAACTCACGATCTTGAGATTAACAGTCCCACGCCTTAACCAGCTTGGCCACGAAGTCATCTTATAACTCAAAAAAATGGCAAAAATATAAACTGTAAAGGGGCAAAGACTAAGAAACTAAACCTGCTTTTATAATTTGCTTCTCGTATGGGAAGAAAAAGATTTAAAATTTTGAGATGGATGAATATTTCTTTGAAAATAAAAGAGATCTGTTAATATAGCGACTCATCCCGATTGTTCCTTGCTGATACTTGCTGGAGTTTGCTGGCAGCAGATTCTTAAAAAGACGTGCTTGTTCGTTCGAAACAATTAAGTGACATATATTTAAACATAAGCGTTTGTGCAGGAAACATTTCCGACAATGCTAAAGAAGGTATCCAAATAAAAGGTTTTATATGACTTGCTCAAACGCAATTTCTGTGGAGCACTGTGGAACTCCATGATTAGTAAGATTCCTCGGTGTGCACATAACGAATGTTCCGAAGCACGCCGCTCAGAACATAGAATCCAGCGTATTCATTTCTCCAAATCCCAAAATGGCCAAAGCATTCGAAACACTCTTTAACGTTGATTTGAAATGTCAATCCTGCGTGGATTCCATCAATGATGCGCTTAGTCTGGTCAAAGGTCTTGAAAGCGTAAAGATTGATTTGGAAGGTGGCACAGTAGCTGCTACAGGAATAACTCCACCATCTGAAATAGTCAAGGCCATCCAGTCATGTGGTAAAGACGCCATTATTCGTGGTTCTGGAAAACCTAATTCTGCTGCTGTATGTATCTTGGAAAGTTTCAACCCCGACGAATTCCTCCATCCAGTGAAAGGATTGGCCAGACTTGTTGCAGTGAGTGACGATGAAGTCGTGGTAGACTTGACAGTCAATGGTCTTCCAAAAGGAATATACTATCCTCAAATTAGAACCTCGGGCGTTCTTAGTCAAGGTGCATTGTCAACAGGTTCGTTGTACCGCGCTCTTGAGCCTATCAATGTTGACCAACCCTCGGACATTTCTTCAAAGATTAATTCTATAGGGGCTTTTACCTCTAAGTCGCTGGAGCTTTTCTCGGCACAGTCTTTCTTCCAATCCAGCTTGAAAATTCAAGATCTCATTGGAAGAAGTATCGTGTTGTCTACAGTGAAGGATGAGGTCACCAAAGATTCTCTATGTGGGGTGATCGCCAGGAGTGCAGGGGCGTGGGAAAATGAAAAAGAGGTTTGTAGCTGCACAGGAAAAACTGTGTGGCAGGAACGTAGCGATGCATTAAATAGAGGGGTGACATCATAGTTGATGTACATGTAAATTTTAACACTACGAACAGGACGAACACATGTCCTTAATATTAAAAACAACAGCAAGTTTCTGTGGTTGAGAAATTTGCTTTACTATGAGAGAGCTCCTTCGCACAGCGCGACCTATTGTAGTAATATACAGGAATAGCCTAAGACGAATTGTTAACCTTGATCCGCTTTTCGAATCGTATACGTTGGTCCATCATACAGACGTCCTTTGAATGCCTCGCTCCAAAACTTCAGCGGATTGTTCCGAAGTATATGCAGTGTTTCGGGAGCAGATTGAAGTCATCAAGAGCAAGCGAAGTGTGAAGATAAAGCTATCAAGCTTTCCCTCATCTGCCACATTTGCAGAAATATGTAACGCTCTTGTCAATATCTTGAATCAGTACAGCCCTGCAATCCATTTGGAGAAAATCTCCTTGTCTGATAATGGGCTCACAGCGCTCCCAAACGAATTCTTCCTACTCTGTGACAGCCCGTTGAAGGTATTGGATCTTCACAATAACCAATTTACCAGTCTCCCGCATCCTTTAGTCGCGAACTGCCCAAATCTCGAGCGTTTAGATCTCTCAGGCAATCACTTTTCGATTATAACAGGTGCTGTTTTTGGCAGGTTTTCCAACTTAAAGTACCTCCTGTTAAAGGACAACAACATCTCCTATCTACCTCCAATTTTGGGAGAGATCATCAGTCTAGAAACATTGCATGTTTCAGGAAACCCATTAGTGATGCCCAGTGCCGAAGTCATCAACTCCATGTCTGGTGAAATCAACGATTTGAAGGCATATTTGGTTTCTAATAGCAACATCATAGACCAGCATATTGAGATGCAAATCCAGGTACTGCAAACCTTAGGGCCTCTACCATCTACTCCAAGTGTGGCTAGAGCAAGATCCCTCTCAGATACCCGAAGCAAGTCCCTGAAAGCTTCTAGAAGGATGGGTCTTATAATAAACAGTAATAAGGCCACCCCCGAAAGCAATGGGAGCAATGGAACCGCTCCTAGCGCAAGCGATTCATATACCCCAAGCAAGCCGGAAAGAAAATTGCTGTTGCCAATAAATGGAAGCAGCGACCCATCGTCGGCTTTTGCCTTTAAGGAATTCTCAACACAAGACGAGCACAACCAGGTATCTTCAACTTACACAGCTTCCACTGGTAGCGTTCCACGTTCTGCCTCACCTCCATCGCACACTGCGATACAAAGCAATTTAGTTCGTCCTTCAAGAAACAGGTCCAATAGTCTTAGGGACATCAACCAAATTTTGGAGCCAAATGAACTCAGTGAAGATCACAAACCCGGGGCGTATTTCAGACGGTTGTCTACCTTGCAAGAACGTCCTGCCGATGAATCTTTTAAAATCTATTCAGACGAAGGTTCAAATTTGGAAACTGAACTAGATGATGCAAAACAACCTTTGCAGAAGACTCAAAATGCTGAGCATCTACAAGCATCAGCAGCAAGCAAAAGAGCTCCATCTAGTACGCAGGCGTTGAACCTGGCCCAGAGCAATCTGCATTCCCAAGCTGCCGCTCAAAAGAGCTTCAGCCACGCAAGATCTCCTCAACATGATAGATCTACAATTGTGAAAGTGTCCAGGAAGATCTTATTTTCCTTTAGTGAATTGCATTTGTCTATTAAGAGATTCGCAGGCTTTTGTTGTGATAAAAAAGTATCGGCCAAGATTGTGAGTTTACTACACATGTCGAAGGAAAACATCGACATTTTGGTGGAAACGATGGAAGCTGTCGAAGACAATGGCGAGAGTCATGAATCCATTTTGAACTCCCTTCACACTTGCACGTCTTCCTTCAAGATGATATTGTCAATACTTAGCGAGAATTACGCCTCGTTTGTTGCAAAGATTGACGTTTGCTTTATACGGATGGTATTCTTGACTTTATTTGGCTCCTTAAATGAGTTGCAAAATGCACACAAGCTTTTGAATCCTTCTACGTCGATACCCAAAAGCCAGCCAAGTTTGTTCAGAAATCATTCGGCCATGTCTGAATTGGTTACTGGAACGCCAGTCGACGCTAAGGCGAAGAATTTATCTGCAATGCTTGGTTTGGCAGAAGAAGGGTCAAATGAAACGCCGGCTCTCCCCTTGGCATCGGAAACTGTCGCATCATTGGAGGAAATTGATGAGCGCTTATACCAATCTATCAATGTCGCCACAGCTAATGCTCAGGTAGTGTTTAGCGAGTTGACGAAGGCAATGAGTAAGAGTGCTATTGCTACTGCAAACACCAAGACCAACCAGCCAATAAACCCCACAGTTGCTCTCAAATTCAAAGAACTAACGAATGTCTGCATTTCATCCATGGAGATCACCAAGAGGCTCAGTTCCAAGCTCACAACCATCAGATCCAATCAGAATTCACATGCAAGGAGATCATTCTGGGACGACATAAACCTTTTCTTGAAAGCGATAATCCAAACATTTTCAAGTGTCAAGGGAATTATGAAAGATGCGCCAATATTGAATGAAATCAGAAGGTCTATGGCTAATCTCACGAAGACCACCAAAGAGCTCACGATTTTTTTGGAAGCTTCCTCATACAAGTCCATGTCCGACCTCCTGGGCTCTCCGCCTCTGGGTAATGTTTTGGCATCAGGTTCCAGCATACTGTTGGCGGGTTCCACTTCAGCCTCGTCAGTGAATTTACTGCAATTGCCAAGTATTGGAGCAGTAAGAACTCCGATAGCAGCTAGTATTGGAACAGCAGCTGCTCAAGCAATGAGCGCACAGCAAGACAACCAATCTAATTCTAACAGCTCTATGCCGGCGTTGAGCATACCGCCGCTGGTAGCTTCGGACCTTCTGAATACAGGGTTACATACCGCACCAGTGCAGTCGATGGAGCAATTCTATGCGAAAAATGTGAACCCATTTGATCGGATCTAAGTGCGTATTGTGCATGGCATAACACGCGCAATTGATTTGTGTCGAGACTTCAGAGATCTTGAGTGTATGTATTAGAGTGCAAATATGAAACAATTGATTCAGGATTATAGTGATTTCATACTGGATCTCCAAGAACCGGGGACCAACTGGGCGTTAGGATTTATGCATCCATCTCAATACCTTCCAGCTTGGGACCTCAGCGCTGAGTTATGTCGGAACCATCACTTAGATTTACCTCCATGTTTTTTTCCTAGCGACTTTTCTAATCGACCTGGCACTCGGGCCTTTAGCTCTATTTCAAATCTTGTGACTTCATGTCCAGCAGTAGAGTTTTATCATGAGTATCGAAATCTCTGTGGTTCACAACCCAATAGGATATGGCCCAACCAAGGTCAGAATTCCGAATTAGAAAAAGACTTGCTCTGCTCTGCTGATCACGAAACTAGCATAAAATTAAATAGCTACACACCCTTACAGGCCAAATCATCCAGTACATTTAACCTTGATTATCTGGCAGATTTGCCTTTTTCAGAAACCAACTCTTACATGCTGACAATCCAGGGGACTAGTTTTAAAAGCGCACAAGAAGAGGCTGAAAATTTGTTACTAAGTGGTTCTTTCCTTGATTTCTCCCTACAGGATACCATTTTCAACACCAGCCAGAATTTAGTCAGCTATAATCCCCAAAAATCCCTTCGAGATAGTCCAGGAAATCCCAAACCAGTGATAGAACTAGAAGCAGGCAAGAGGGCCCCAAATTTTTCAAAAGTGGAAAATTTTAAGAATATTCTCAAGATGTTTACTTACAAGAGAGAAAGTAAAACTGAAAAGCTGGTGGAGCCAAGTGAATATACAACACTGAGTGATGTGGAGCAAATTGCTCCGCTAAAGATATGCGCAGGCGCATGGTCTAATATCAAAGCGGATTGTGCTAGGCGCTGCATATGGGAGCTATCGGAATTGATAGACATGGCCACCGAGCATATTGATGCAAGAAAGCCAGTCAAAAAGGTCGAATCTGATTTCGGAGATGATGACGAATTGACGCTCAACGAGTGGAGATTTTGATGGCAGCACGTGAGAAGCTGTGTCACGTGACCATGTTTAATAGATAAGAGTGCATATCAGCATGCCGTTCTCGGCAGCAAGTCCGCGGTAATTCCGCGGCAGTTCCGCCGATAGCGTGTCATGGTCGGGGAACCCCTCGCCAGAGTAATACAAATAGCCCTGTCACACCCCGCATATTCTCTGTTCATCACTAATCTTGATTGCTCTACATCGAAATTCTTTAGAAATGACTGTAGACACTTTGAAGGTCTTGCCTGCTACATCAGGTTTCGGTTGCACCATTGAGTTGCCCTTATATGCCAAAAATGATCCCGCAAACTTGAATGACGATGATTTCAAGAAGCTATACGAAGCGACACTCACACATCTAGTGATTGTGATTCCTGGTCAAGAAAAGCTCTCGCCCAAAAGTCAGTATCTAATCACCAAAAGATTTGATCCCACGATACCCGAGCCAAAGGAAGAGGGAAACGCTGCTTACGGACATGGAAAGGAATTTCGTCACGAAAAGTCTGTTCTTAGAAAAGATGGATGTACGGTTAAGGGCCAACCTCAGGTGCAAATTTTGGGCCAGGGAACATTTGCTGCAGACGAAGCAGGAAATGAGAATGGGGAAGAAATCAAACTTACTCATCCTTCGCATACTACTTTCCACAAAGATCCCTTGACCGAGGAGCAAATCAAAGAGAACCACCAAACCCGCTTTTATAGGTGGCATATTGACTCGGCCCTTTACGACTTGTCGCCTCCTATGATCACCACACTTTTAGGAATTAAAGTTCCTCCCGCAACTCACTCGCAAACAATTGATTACGACGATGGTAGCGGAGAGAAATTAGAATTAACTCAAGGTGCCACTTGTTTTGTGAGCGGTGAAGCTGCCTTTCAAAGACTTTCAGATGAAGAGAAGGTGTTTGCCTTGAACACAGTGGTTGAGTATGCACCTCACCCATATATTTTCATTTCTCCAGCTAAAGCCACTAAAGATGGACTCACAATGGAATCTGAGGGTAAAGAAATGAATTTCGAAGATTTACCGGAATGGGAAGAGAAAAAGGTAAAGAAGTTGCCTATGGTTTGGACTAATCCTGTCACCAAAAAACACCACTTGCAGGTCCACGGATGCTGTCTTTACAAATTGCACACAACCTTAAACGGAGAGTTAAAAACGTTAGAATTGGAGGATGCAAGAAAGAAAGCTCATTCCATGATGAGACCAGCAATCTCGCCCGAAAACGTCTTGGCGCATTCCTGGAAACAAGGCGATTTGGTGATCTTCTTTAACAGAGGAGTGTGGCATTCTGTCACTGGAGAATTCAAGGGTGTGAACAATGGCTTGGATGAGAAAAGGTTGATGCACCAGTGTAATATTGCTAGTGGAGTTGATCCTGTTACGGTGAGATAGGTGGGATTTAGATTGGTGAAAGGGTATAGTTTAATGAAATCTGGTATCAGTTCATATTCAGTAGTATTGCCAAGTTCGTGTAAGTAGCAAGAAGTAAGAAGCAATAAGAAGTAAGCAATAAGAACCAATATCAAGAACCAATCTAGTCAGCTTCGAATTCATAGATGAACATCGAGAAAGCATTTACTCACTCATCCATGTAGTCTATGATGGAGACACCCATGGTGCATAGGTCTCTATAATCAGTACATCATCTAATCCGAGACACATTTAAAATCGTATAAAACTCCTTCAAATAAAATTTGAAACTACTACAATTCATTCACATATTCCCATTGAAATGCCTGGAATGCATCATTTGGATTCGTCAGTGTAGTCAGAGTCTAGCGAGGCCTGCACCAAGTCCCGCGCGGCACATCATTTACTATCTCCAAGAAACTATAACCAGCATGTCTAATTACATTACAATTGCAACATGCAATTTGAACCAATGGGCGCTTGACTTCGAGGGAAACCGTGACAGAATCTTGGAGAGTATTCGTGAGGCCAAGCGTCAAAATGCAAAACTTAGAGTCGGCCCCGAGTTAGAGGTGTGCGGCTATGGATGCTTGGACCATTTCGCTGAAAACGACTTGTTTGCTCAGTGCTGGCAGATGTACTCGGAGATATTAGAACATCCCGAAACGAGTGACATTATTTTGGATATCGGGATGCCAGTGATTCACAAGTCGATCAAGTACAATTGTCGTATCTTGAGTTACAACCGGAAAATACTCTACATCCGCCCCAAATTGTACTTGGCCAATGACGGGAACTACAGGGAAATGAGATACTTCACGCCATGGAATCGAGTGAAGTACCACGAGACTTACCAATTGCCCAAGCTGATCCAGGCCATCACAGGCCAAAGTTCGGTGGTCATTGGTGATTGTATATTGGAAACCTTGGAAACCAAAATTGGTGCAGAAACGTGCGAAGAGCTCTTCACGCCTCAGTCACCGCACATCTCTATGGCGTTGGATGGTGTGGAAATTGTTACCAACTCCTCCGGCCTGCACCATGAGCTCAGAAAGTTAGATTTGAGATTGGAGCTTATCACGGAAGCTACCAAGAAATGTGGAGGGATTTATCTTTATTCTAACCAGAAGGGCTGTGATGGCGACAGATTGTACTACGACGGATGTGCGTGCATAGTGGTGAACGGAGTGATGGTGGCTCAGGGCTCGCAATTTTCTCTAGATGATGTTGAAGTTGTTGTTGCAACCATCGACTTGGATGAGGTTCGCTCTTACCGAAACCAGAAATCGGCAGCTCTTCAATCTGTTTCCCAGAAATCTTCTTATCACATCATATCTACGCAGATTGAGCTTGCTCCCCAATCTCAACTTTTTGATCCTTCTATTCGCCCAACAAAAGCTCTTCCCCAAATCAGATACCATACACCGGAAGAGGAAATTGCCCTAGGGCCTGCATGTTGGTTGTGGGACTACTTGCGCCGGTCGAAGATTGGCGGTTTCTTCCTACCTCTCAGCGGAGGAATCGATTCTTGTGCCACTGCGGTAATTGTGCATTCTATGTGTCGCCTTATTGTTTCTGCAGTTTCTGCCGGAAATAAGAATGTTTTGAAGGACATAAGAGCTCTTGTTAAAGACGAAAACTTCCTTCCTCAAACACCGCAGGATATTGCGGATAGATTATTTTACACGTCGTTTATGGGCACTGAGAATTCTTCCGCAGAGACAAGATCCAGAGCTAAGGAGTTATCGTCGAAAATCGGTTCTTATCATATTGACATGAATATGGACACCCTTGTTCTGGCAGTGACAAATGTGTTTCAAGTTGCTACCGGCAAGAAGCCGATCTTCAAGATTTTTGGAGGCTCCCAAACTGAAAACTTGGCCTTGCAGAATATCCAGGCGCGTTTAAGAATGGTTCTCAGTTACCTTTTCGCGCAATTGTTGCCGTGGACTAGAAACAGAGAAGGTGGGCTTCTCGTTTTGGGAAGTGCTAATGTGGACGAGTGCTTGAGAGGATACTTGACCAAGTACGATTGTTCAAGCGCCGATTTGAATCCTATTGGTGGTATTTCAAAAACCGACTTGAAAGCCTTTATCAAATGGGCAGAACAGAAGTTTGAGCTTCCTATTTTGAGAGAATTTTTGGATGCTACTCCTACAGCAGAGCTTGAGCCAATAACTAAGGATTATGTGCAGTCGGATGAAGTGGACATGGGAATGACCTATGAGGAGTTATCCATCTTTGGAAAGTTGAGAAAGGTTGACAAGTGTGGACCTCAATCCATGTTCGTGAAGTTGTACCATCAATGGTCACAACCACCCAAGAACTTGAGCGCAGAGGTGATTGCTGAAAAAGTCAAGAAGTTCTGGTTTTTCTATGCTGTGAACAGGCATAAGATGACCACCATGACACCTTCATACCATGCAGAGCAGTACTCTCCAGATGACAATCGCTTTGACTTGAGGCCATTTCTAATTAGCCCGAGATTTCCCTTGGCCAGCAGGAACATTGATGCCATAGTGGAGAAGATTAAAAGTCGTAAGACTGAATTGGGATTTGAATTAGGTGTTGAATAATAAGCACAAGCTCAATGAACTGCGCCTCCCCAAAGAGTTTCGATCTTGGACTCTTTGCTCTTGAAATTGGAAACATCGTTGCGCCGCATGAAATCCAGAATGGACATGACGAATTGCTTCGGGATGTCCTCCTGGATAAAATGACCTGTGTTTGTGGTGTTATTGAATACCACTAGCTGGTACTTGCCTTGCATCTGGCCAATCATCAAGTCCTTATCAAGGGTATCATTGCTGGAGAGAATGAGCAATTTAGCCACGCTGCTGTTGGAAGATACGAATTTTTTAGATAGACCCACGAACCAAGAATTCCAGAATGGTTTCATTGCCGAGAAGTCTGCCCTCCAAAGTAGTTTACCTTGAACAGGCTGCAAAAGATCGCATACACTAACGTTGGCCGACTCCAGGTTTCGGAGCAAATGCGTCAGCAAGTTCCAGTTCACTGCTTCGGACACTGAAGCAAATGATTGAGGTCTGCTGTTTAAAAATTGAGGAGCACCGAGTAAAGATCGCACGGCTGTTTCCTCCACAATATCTACCACCACCAAGCCACGCACATTTGGAGGATTCTGTGCAATGTAATCCGTAGCCACAGCTCCGCCCAAAGAGTGGCCAACTAGGCAGATAGGATTTTTTGGGGCATGGCGTACATGAAATTCCGCTATTAGTAAGGAAAAGTCACGTGTTAGCGTGGCCAATAAAAAGTCCAGAGGCTCGGGGCTGGACGATTTGCCGTGGCCTCTCATGTCAAAGGCAAAGAATCCAGCTTCGATATTATGTTGCATACAGTAGTTTGCAATGGCCCAGAATGTCATGCCTGAAGATCCAGCACCATGATGACAGATGTAAATAGGAGCGGTGTCCAGCTTTGGATGCCGGTAGTAAGTGGCAATGTTGGGGCCTTCTGGAAGCTGGTATGTTTCTTGAATAGGGAAACACGTCTTTTGGGCCACATTCAGCAGCTCTTGTACCGGGGGTTGGCGAGCATTTCTCTCCGGAGTAGTAGAGCCTTCATTAGCAGAGCCAGGATTTTCTGCCACTGCATCAAGGCCAAATGCATGAGCTCGCTTCTGCAATAGTTTTTTCTGCATACTCATGGAAGCTTCTGTCCCATCAGAATCTGAAAGGGGTGACTAGTGTGCAGTTGATGGTGGCCGCCCGGAGGATGTGTGTGAACTGTACATTAGTGCGTCAGGGTGTGGGGTGCACAGAATACCTAAAGCGAAGCAGGAAACTTGCCGGATGCAATTTCTGGGCCGAGAATTAGCTCTTCTAAAACGTTTCATTCCTATAAGCCCTCTCCGGTGACAAGGTTCTTTGCTTGTGAAACGTCGCTGGCTCCGGTGTACACGTGACTTCGCATCTCAGCCATCTCAGCCATCTCAGACCCCACGACGGTTGGTTGCAGCTGAACACCATGGCAAATCTCACCAGCCACTTCCAGAATATGGCACTTGCCGTCTTCGTTGCGTATCGAGCACTCAAAAATGGCGAAACCCCCGTGGCGTGTGTTCTCTTGCACAGAACCACTGGCAAAATCCTCAGTTTTGGGTGCAACGATACAAACCGCTCTCTTAACGGAACCAGACACGCGGAGTTCATGGCCATCGATAAGATTCTCGAGGATCAGAAACTCTTGAACCGTCCGAAAAAAGAAATTGCCTCGTTCTTCCTGGAGGTGGTGCTCTACGTCACAATTGAGCCCTGCGTGATGTGTGCACTGGCTATTGAGCAGCTAGGCATCAAAAAAGTGTATTTCGGAGCTGCCAACGACCGATTCGGAGGCAATGGAACTGTGATTAAGGTCCAGGGAAACCACAGTTACCAGAGCTATGGTGGCATTTTGAGGGTGGAGGCCATTCACCTACTAAGAAGCTTCTACATACAAGAGAATGACAGTGCGCCAGTTCCAAAGGTGAAGAAAAATAAGGACATCGAAGGCAAGGAGTTCCCCGAAAACCTCAATTTCTCCAAGTACCTAAGCGAAGAAGAGTTCACACAAGAATATGGCGATGCAAGGCTAACCCAATTTTACAGTGCTCCAAACCCCCAACACGAGATCACACCTCAAATTTCACAGGGCTATACACTCAAAGAACTTCTCTCTAAAGAGGCGGTGCTTCTGATTCCAAGAGTTCTCGATTTGTATCCGGGGCTAAACCTAGATGTCATTAGTAACGTTCAAATACTCACTGATATTCAAACGCTTGCGGAAGCACTTCCAAAAATTGGTCCAGATGGGAAGGTGGACTATAGTGACGAGAAGCAGAAAAAGAGAAAAGTCGATTGTTTGTAACCAGCATAACTACGGTCAATTGTAGGCATTGTGATGAGTTTGATGTCTTAATTCCTCAAGTTTCAAATATTCACAGATCTGTGCAGTAGGTTCGGCAGAAAGAAAATTCATTGTATTATTCTTCCAGCGCTTTAAATTGTTCAGCTTAGGCTATGCATGCAGTGCTTGTTTCAGATATCTTGTCAGAAGAGCACTCTAGACTCCTGACAATGCTTGAATGCGCGGTTTTTAATGCACCAGCTCTAATGTCTCGAACTGTGAAGACGGAATGTACCTTTCGAATAGTGGTAAAAAAACAATAACGCGGAAAAACTTGAAACCCCTGGAGGTGTCGAAAAAGCTCCTTATTGTTCCACTTTGCATGAGTTGCTGGTCTTAGACCAAGTTGTGCTGGCCGAGAAGTTATGAGGCTAAGCCTTTTTATTGCATGTGTACTGGCTCAATTCTCAAAATGGAAGCTGCGAAAGCCTCGCCGAAAAGAGATTCCAAGATGCTGGGCGAATGAAGAGATTTGTTCGAGACGTATGGTGATAAAATTACTTTCGGGGTAATCTTTTTCAAATTATTGAATTATTTTTAATTTACTGAATCATTTTCAATTTACGGAGTCATTTTCATTTAGGCTGTCGTCACTTTCCTGATAGATTAGTACTCAAATGGGCTGGCTCGATATAAGCCTTATACAGGGGACCTGCATAACTGCGACAATAGGGATTACGAGGCTTACTCCTGTCGCTAGGCTGAAGCGATTAAATTGCATGCGTGTTTCGCGGCGCTCTGTGCCCACGCCAGCAAATTTCGCTATAAAGGTGCGCAAGCTCGCAGGTTTTTCACACTCACAATCCAAGCAAAACTTTGAAGTTTACCAACAGTCCGTTCTTTTCCGCTTAACAGCCGTCCACTCCTTTACACCCACTCCTTTACATTCACTCCTTTACGCTCCTTTCAATCACCAAGCCACCACTTCTCCGCCATGAAATTCTCTACCTTGTCTTCTTTTGCGCTCGCCTCAACTTTGGTAGCAGCATCGCCTTTGCCTAAGGTTGAGTTCGTGACTGTTACCCAATACACCACCATCCAAGTCGACCAAGCAGAATACGCTGCAGCCACTGAACGGAATGCTGCAGGCCCAGAAGTTTCCACCCAAGCTCGTGCTGCCAATTCTCCCCCCTCCAATTCTGCACCCAAAGCTAATGAACTTGCTGCTCCCGCACCCCAAGCCGAAGAGTCTGTTGAAACTCCAGCTGCAAAGCCAGCTGCCTATGCAGCACCTCTGAGAACCACCATTTCTTCTACTGCTGCAGCTGAGACTCCTGCCAATGAAACTCCCGAAGAAGAGATTGAGACTCCTCAGACTGAGACTCCTAAAACTGAGACTCCTGAAACTGAGACTCCTAAAACTGAGACTCCTAAAACTGAGACTCCTGAAACTGAGACTTCTAAAACTGAGACTCCTGAAACTGAGAATGCAGACAAAGACACGAATCCAACTAAATCCTCAAATTCTCCAAGTGGTTCCACCTTCAGTGGTGATGGTACTTTTTACGAACCAGATGTAGGTGCCTGTGGTCAACGTAACAGTGGAGATGAACTCGTTGTTGCTATTCCTAAAGAAATATATGATCCCTACACCCCTAACTACAACCCAAACAAGAATACTTTGTGTGGCAGAAAAATCAATGCCCACTATGAGGGTAAATCGGTCCAGGTTACCGTGGTCGACAGATGTGCAGGATGCAGAACCGCACACGACTTGGATCTTTCTCCAGAAGCCTTCAAACACATCGCTGACCCAGATTTGGGCCGCATCAAACTCACATGGGAATGGGCTGACTAGGCATTACGGACTGTTTCATCAACATCGTTCCGATTGTTGCAAAAGTTCGTAAATTCAAATACACAGAGTTTGATTTAAATTCTATTGAGTAGTGAATATGTATGCGACTGATTTCGCACCCATTTGAGCCACCGCCGAAAACGTAGAATGCTGAGTTGAAGACGCTACGTTTATTACAGTCTCAATTTCCAGTTTCGGCACGACTCTGTAATGACGGCCAAAAGATTTATAAATTATTATGCAGCATTGTGGTAATCGTGCCAGAAACCGTAAACGTCAAGACTCCTAACATTAAAGAATATTCCAAACACTAAAAATATTTCTAAATCCTAATCTGGATTTAAAGGTGCACCCAGCTTCATAAATTCATTGCTGCTTTAAGATGGCTCCGCCCTAAATGGTAGATTTTCTTAACTACATGCACAAAGCCCTAAGTAGTGCTTAGTCATGGTATCAGTGATTGGTCTCTGACACGTCTGATCGAGTGTAGATTCATAATCCTGAAAACATCACAGATTGGCTTACTCCTACCTCGAATTCAATAGTAAATGTCAATGTCAAATACAAATTCAATAGTAAATGTCAATGTCAAATACAAATTCAATAAGAAATATCAACGTCAAATACAGTCAAAATCAATAGTAAATATCAATGCAAATGGCCGATTCTTAAATGCTAAAAAAAGAAATTCCCATCTTCTCATCTTCAGTAATCAGCTCAAAATTATGGATACCGGCATATAAGCCAATATCAAGTGCGCTCACAGCACTATTCAAACCCACATCATGGAATCTGATGACGAATTCATCGACAATGGCTCAGGCCAGGAGCTGAGGGAGATGTCCATGAGCCCTGAACCCCAGGGAATGGCCAAGCGCACGCGATCTCGTGCCCCCACAACAGACTTGAAGACCGCCTCGGGTGCTTATACATGGGAGGATGAGTACCAGAGAACCTGGGACATTGTGAAAGACGATGATGAAGCCGGCAATTCTTTGGAGGCCATCGTGCAGCAAATGATCAGTGCACGGAAGAAAAAGATCATGAAGAATCCCACGGTTCCTTTTCAAAGAGGAATTATTCGGACATTGGTGGTGGTGATCGATGGCTCGTCGCAGATGCTAGAGAAGGACTTGCGCCCCACTCGCTTTAGTGCCATGTTGACATATCTCCAAGACTTCGTGGTGGAGTTTTTTGATCAGAACCCGATTTCCCAAATGGGCGTTGTGATGATGAGAAATGGCGTGGCGCAGGTTGTTTCGGAGGTGAGTGGACTGCCTCACCACCACGTGGATAAGATCCGGGCCTTGAAGTCCCGCCAACACAATCGGTTTGAGCCCAAAGGAGATCCGTCGCTACAAAATGCTTTGGAACTCTCCCGCTCGCTTCTCAATCTGAATTTTGGTGGACCTGGCGCCTCTGCATCCAAGAACTCCAAGGAAATCCTCATAATTTTTGGTGCTCTCTTTACTTCGGATCCGGGCGACATCCATAAAACCATTGACACTTTGGCCCGGGAAGAAATCAAGGTCAAGGTCATTGGACTTCTGGCCCGTATAGCCATTTGCCAAGAAATTGTTTCCAAGACAAATTACCTGGCCCAGGGCCTGTACCGACTGGAACGCAGTGCCTCTCAATACTACGGAGTGATTATGAACGAACATCATTTTAAGGAGCTCCTCATGGACTGCGTGGAGCCGCTTGCTGTGTCCAAAACATCCATCGAAGCACAACACGAGAAGACTGAGGGTGTGCCTCTAATCCGGATGGGATTTCCTCTGAAATTCCAGGGCTCCTTGACTGCATCTAGTGGCACTTTAAACGCCAACTTTCCTCATTTATGTGCATGCCATCCTACACTTGGATCCAATGAGAGCAAAGAGGTTGTGACCGTGCAAAACCCCACCGCAAGCCAGGCCAAGTCGACGTCCGAGATTGGCTACATTTGCCCTCAGTGCCGTAGCCGTGTGTGCAGTCTACCTACAGTGTGTCCAGCATGTGGCCTAATGCTTATTCTATCGACACACTTGGCTAGGTCCTATCATCATTTGGTGCCTTTAATCAATTTCAAAGAGGTCGCCCTCTCTGAGAGCTATTCTTCCACTCATTGCTACGGATGTTTATTGAAATTTCCGGACGGCGTCGATACATCCAAAGTGACAACAGGGTCAAGTTCTCGATATCTGTGTGGTAAGTGCACCAATGATTTCTGCATAGATTGTGATGTCTTTGTTCACGAGGTTTTACACAATTGTCCAGGATGTGAGAATAAAGCTTGAAGATACCAATGAATAGTGATGTTTTATATTTAGCTATATAATACCAAGGTAATGATGTATATGATTACTTCCCAGCTTGATACACCAGTTAAGTGATGTCATATTAGCTGAGTGTTTTTCTAAATTATTCAATCCAATATTTTAAAATTATTCAAACCAGTGCGATAAAATTATTCATACCACTCCGCACAATTTTTCAAACCAAATGGCATAATGTTTCAACCAACTTTAGTAAATTTCAGTAATCAGATATTTATATCTTGCTTATTACTATTACATTCTATTCTTAGAGTCTTCTGATCAACGGTTGAAACGGGCAAACTAAAGTAGTTTTCATGTTATGCTGTGTATTAAAACTTGTATTTGGTATGAATATTTTTGAAATATTGGTATGAATAATTTTGTTGCAAGGTATGAATAATTTTGAACAATATTGTACTGCGACAATTATTCAAACCAATTTTCAAAAAGTTTCGTACCACTTCGCACAAACTTGCAAATCAAATGGCATAATGTTTCATACCAACTCATAAAAATTCCATATTCTGAAATCTAAATCTAGAAAATCGCCTCATATATACATTTAGTAATCTTTCAATCAAGGTTTAAAAGCGACAAAAAAACTAGTTTCCATGTTATATTGTATATAACAACTTGTATTTGGTTTGAATAATTTTGCACTGGTTTGAAAAATTTTGAAAACAGAGTGATTATTTAACTATATAATACAAAGCTAATGACTTTATATGTTTACTTTCTTGATGTATCAGTGAATTGTCACGTTTCATGTTTTTCTATATAATACAAACGGTAGGTAATGACTGTATATGTTTACTTGGAACCCCAGCTTGAAGAACCTCCATCTTTTCCCCAGCCCGAAGTCTCTTTGCCGCTATTGCCCCATGCTGAGGAGCCACCGGCAGCGTTGTTCCGATTGCCCCAAGAAGAATTTCCTCCTTGGTTGCCCCACGATGAATTTCCACCCTGGTTGTTTCCCCATGCAGAATTCCCACCCTGGTTGTTGCCCCACGACGAATTGCCGCCTTGGTTATTGCCCCATGCTGATGCTCTTCCCGAGGACTTGCCCCATGTAGAGTTTCCTCCGGCATTGGAATTCCACGTGGAATTTCCCCCGGCGTTTTGGTTTCCTCCCCAGGTGGAATTTCCACCTGCACCCCAAGCCGAAGATCCGCCAGCTCCTGCATCACCACCGGATGTTCCCCAGGCAGAAGCTCCACCTGTATTGGATCCCCAAGAAGAAGCTCCTCCCGCATTGGACCCCCAAGCAGAGGCTCCTCCAGCAGCTGGCGCACCCCAAGCAGAAGCGCCTCCTGCAGCTGGCGCACCCCATGCCGAAGCACTACCAGAAGCAGAGGGTGTCTTACCACCCCAAGATGAAGCTCCGCCTGCCACAGACGGAGTAGCACCTCCCCATGCAGATTTTGCACCAGAAGAGAAAGCTGGAGCCAGGTTGCCCCCGGGGCCTCCTCTGGGTCCCAGGTCCGAAGCTCCAATGAATCTGAGGTATGGAATCGACTCACCCCGTATCAACACACTCAACTTGGTTTTGTTGACCTTAATCTTCTTGGACTTGGTATGCAACTCAATCCGTGCATCCACATCATCGGTCTCAACAACCTTTCCCATGAGACCCTTGTGGTTTCCTCCATTTATCACCACATCCTTGTTCAACAACTTATCGCGGCCACCCACGCGCATTTTCGCACCGGATGCCATGATTGGAGCAGCCTTCAAGTTGGGGTTCATGCGGCTCAAGTCGGGCCCGAGCGTCTTGGAAACCATGGAGTTCTTGGTAGAGATTGTGCTGACGTTCAAGGCGTTGGTGGCGAAAATACCCAAGTTCTCGTTGAGCTCATGCGACTCAACAAACAAGATATTCTTGTATATGTGCACCACCACTCCCTCCTTCTTCTTGTCTCCACCCTTCTCCTTCACAGAGTCGCCAACATTCACAGTCGAACCACTTCTGTCAGTGGCCACTTGTTCTCTTCTAGTCAACTTGAACTTGGAGACAATACCTGTTGGCTTAACGTCAACCACTCGCCCATCGCCAGTAAGCACACCGTAGAAACCAGTCTCGGCTTTCACAATGACACCAAACATCGAAGCATTGAGCTGCACTAAGTCCTTGATTTCATACTTGCTGTTCACCATGTCCACGCTTGTCGAAGAGTCGGTGGCCTTAATCAAGTAATTTGCAAACACACGCACATCTTCCTTGGTTTGGTCACTTAACAACACCACGGAGTCACCATCAATTTTAATGACCAAACCGGTTTGGTCAGTGTGTTTTCCTTCAATGACTTTCACGTGGTCGCCTAGCGTGAACACTTTTCTCAAGTCGCTTGCGGTGACCGTTAATTCTTGGTTCACCAACTGCTTGTCACCGGCATCTGTGACTATTATACTGACTTCGTTCAAAGAAACGCTGGAAACCTTACCCATGGTTTTAGCTTGCTCACCACGACGGATCTCAACATTGTCGCCTGGTTGGAATGCGCTTGACAGTCCACCTTCCTGGTTTTTGCTGCTTTTCAAGGAAGCTGCCACGGCTGCAAGATCCATACCATCTTCATCAGCGCCTCCGGTTTGGAACCGGTCCAACTCCTCCAATTTAGGATGGACATCCTTTGTTTGGAGAAATTGCAATTTGAAGTCCTTGTAAAGGAATCCTTCGTGGTACTCATCGCCTCTGTACACAAAGGACCGAGGACCTCTTCCGGGCTGCAAGTATTCGGAGTCGTATGTTCTGGCCTCGGACTCGTTAAATAGCCTTGGAATGGGCCTTGCCTTCAGCTTTATTCTCTTTCCTTCGGGTGTGAAATCGTCGTTCTTTCCGTAGTCAAGTCGCGGCACCAACTTACACCGCACTTCCAAGCCATTTTCCGACAAGTTGTCCACTATGGCCAAGTCTGCCTTATATTTGCCTCGGGTAATTCTGACATAGATTCCTGGAACAATCTCCACGTCAGAAGACTTGACTTGCTTGAGCAAATCAGGGTATTCGCTCACAGGCACAATGATTCTCTGATTGGCATAAACGTTCACCATACCCGTCAATGCTTGCTGAATGGCCTCGGGTTTCTTGGCCTCCATATAGATATAGCCCTTGAAAGCGTCTCTTTGGAAAATAGACAAGACGTCGAGTGGCCGACCCAGCCGTGCCAATGTACGTTTCTTCTCGTACAACTTGCGCACCAATTCCTTCTCTCTTCCTGGTGTACAGCGGATAGCAAAAATGGCAGGGTCATTGATGGAAGGCATCAAAAGCTTTTGCGAAACAGTACCACTGGCGGCAGTGTCTCCTCTGTAGACGGTGTGGGTCTTCCTGTACCTTTGCTTCAAGGTCTCGGCCAACTTCTCAGCATCCTGCTCCTCTGCCTGCTGACGACGCTGGTCATACTGTCTATGAAGTCTGTCATCATCCACATCCAAATTTGGTTGCACCGACGAGTCGCCCCTTTCGATTTCACGGTCGTCTGAGATGAACTGTTCCCTTAAGAGCTCAGCTTCTTCGTCATCTTCATCGAGTTCGTCCTCCTCTTCATCATCGACTTCGGCCTCGATATCGAGGAATTGGTTTGCTCTTCTTCTCTTGGCCTTTCTTTTGGCTCCCACATCCTCCTCCTCTTCTTCTTCATCTTCGTCTTCTTCGTCATCATCTTCGTCGTCTTCGTCCCCATTCTCGTCATTAACATCGTCATTGTTTTCAGGGTCACCAGTCTCCACGGGTTCGTCGCCAGTTTTGACTTGGAGGGGTTTGGGGTCGTTCAATGTGGGTTCATCCTGAGACTCTTGGTCGTCTACTTTGACCTGGTCACTAGAGTCGCTGGGAGTTTCTGCTTTGACAGGAGAAGTCTGTGAATCCAAGGTGAGCACATCGTCTTCTCTTTCCCGCTTAATGCCATGAACCGGCTTGGTCTCCAGCGCCGAGCCTTTAGGGAGTTTGCCGTCAGACATTGTGTTATGCGTGCCGTTGAGTGTGTGCGTGGGAGAAAAGTTGGTACAAGATTCTGCGCGTAGTGTGCAAACCGTTTGGTGCCGCGACTGAGTACTAGTTAGAGAACATTTTTGCTATATATGCTGGCCTGAAAAGGAGCTGCATGTAGTCTCATTAGCGAGCTGTGTAAAGTCTGGGGTCAAATTTATAGCCTTGGATATTATGACTATTGCTTTGATATTATAACTATTACTTTGATATTATAACTATTACTTTGATATTATAACTATTACTTTGATATTATAACTATTACTTTGATATTATAACTATTGCTTTGATATTGCGTTGATATTGTTTTGATTTTTTTTTTGATATAGCGTTGATATAGCGTTGATATTGCGTTGTTCTTGCTTGTTCTTGCTTGTTCTTGCTTTGACCTGTTCCTACACCTATTCCTTGCTTTCGTACAGACTTTATTAATGCTATGTTGTTCATTGTAGAAACAGAATATATTCAGATACCTAGCGGAACTTTTAGTTTCTCTTCAATTGTATATTCTGTCTCCAGTCAAAAAGATTTCCTGTATCGAGTATTTCTTGGTCGCATTGTAGCATGTCCATATTTTGCATCCACATTTATATATGCCCATGCAGATAACCTACAACAAGCTTCTTCCACCAAAAATTTCCAAACACCAGAATGTGGCAATTTGTATTGTGCATCTGTTTCCCCCTTATTTCTGCCAACCTCGTCTTGCCACAGACAAACATTGTCAATGTTGACTGCAGAAACATCACCAGCTTGGACCTCTTGGCCACTCTGGCCATGTACCGTTGCACCAACGACAACACTTTGATCATACACTCTCAGATTATAGACCTCCTGGTATCTCCAGAAGATGAGGATATGGAGTGGATACATTTGAAGCAAGGCAAATTGCTCAAGGAGAAGAAGTCAAATAAACCAATGTCATCATGTTTGAGTACCGTCAGAGGCGGTGCGGCCTCTAAATCTGTGGCACTCAGCAAGGGAGCAACAGGCTCGCTTGGAGCTGATTTACTGGCTCCTTTCTTTGATGTGCAGATTATTCGTTTTACCATCCTGCCTGGTCTCAATTTCAACGCTAGAGTTGAAACTCAAGCTGAGTATAAGTGTGATGCAGTGGCGGGGGAGGTGCTTCAGATACTTTCCACAACCACCACATACAGACTCATGGATTGGAAATACAGGTCGATTTGGCAGCACCTGAATAGCTTAGATTTTGGAAACTGGAAGGATATATTGAACAATACGGTTATAGGTGAGTTTCATGAAGTGTCATGTGTGAGCTCTGCAGGTGACTTAAAGGGCTCAAAAGAGAAGAAGTTATGACTCGATAAGTATAAGACTGGATATTACCCTTTGAACTAAGGATTTGAAGGACTCCTCAAACACTCTTAACTAAACACTATACAAATAATACACATTCATATGAAAACTCAATGTGTAGCTGTAGAAGTTCTGAACAGTACCACACAGTACATTGTTTTTCAACTGTTCAAACAGCACAGCAAAATGTTTCGAACCAAGAAAACAGAATGATTCAAACCAGTGCGGCAAATTAAACAAACCAATAATTCAAAAAGTTTGTACCTCTTCGCACAGTCTTTCAAACCAAATACAAATATACAGCTAAGAAATCATTCCAGTTCCGTCGTTTTGACCCTTGATTGAAAGACTCCCATATTTACAATAGGCAATCTTCCGGATTTGAATTTCTGAATATTAAATTTTTATGAGTTGGCGTTAAACATTATGCCTTTTGGTTTGAAGACTTTTCGAAAGGTACGAAACTTTTTATTGTTGGTTTGGTCAATTTTGCAGTGTGGTTTGAATATTTTGCAGTGTGGTTTGAAACATTTTCCGCGGTTTGAAGTATTCTATTTTTTTGGTCGAAACATTTTCCGCGGTGGTTTGAACAATACAGTGTTTCAAAATTATTCAAACCAGTGCAACAAAATTTTTCAAACCAAATACATTGTTACAAGATGATATGAAACTACTTAGTTTTGTCGCTTTTAAACCTTAATTGGAAGACTCCTAAATGAATATACGAAACGATTTTCCAGATTTGCATTTCTGAATATTGAACTTTTATGAGTTGGGTGAAACATTATGCCATTTGGTTTGAAAGATTGTGCGAAGTGGAACGAGACTCTTTAAAATTGGTTTGAATAATTTTATTGCACTTGTATGAATAGTTTTAAAAACACTGTACTAATACCGGTACCCACTACACCAGTACCTATCCTCCCACTAAAGCTAGTACCATAATCAATAAATCCCCGAAAAAATAGACCTAAAATATTAGACTCAATATATTAATTGTAATTTAATCCAGTCCGAGATCTTGTCCTCTAGCTGAGGCTAGAATTCTTCACACGTGCAGGCTGCGAAGAGCGTTGAACCACACAAATTATGGCGCACCATCGCATCTTCTACTACAAACACTAATGTCTGAAATCCAAGCCCTTGCGGCCGACTTGAAAAAAGACTTGAAGCAATTCCCAAACTTCCCTCAAGAAGGAATTCTCTTCGAGGACTTCTTGCCTATTTTCTCCAAGCCGCAGCTGTTCCAGAAGTTGCTCGATGCCTTCAAATTGCACTTGAACGGTAAACAAATCGACTACATCGTGGGTTTGGAGAGTAGAGGCTTTCTTTTTGGCCCGGCCTTGGCCTTGTCTTTGAATGCAGGCTTTATTCCCGTCAGAAAGCCCGGCAAATTGCCAGGAGCCACGTTATCTGCTGAATTTAAGAAGGAGTACGGTACAGATGTGTTTGAAATCCAGCAAGATGTGATTCCAAAAGGTGCCAAAGTTCTTGTTGTTGACGATATCTTGGCCACCGGAGGAAGTGCCAGTGCTGCCGGCGAATTGGTTAAAAAGGCGGGCGGTGACATTCTCGAGTACCTTTTTGTCATGGAGTTGGACTTCTTGAAGGGTAGAGAGAAGCTTGAAGCTCCTGTCTTTACTTTATTGAGCGGACAAGATGAAAAGCTCAAGTGATTAGGGTGATGTTTCCTACTTAGCCTTTAGAGTACGAGCTTCTAGTACGAGCTTTCAGTACGAGCTTTCAGTACGAGCTTTCAGTACGAACTTTCAGTACGAGCTTTCAGAGTATGAGAGCTAAAAGTGCAATGTCACTATATTAGATTTAGATTGTATAGACTAAACTGGGCACAATTACTGCCACAGTAAACTTTTACATACCATGGCTATTCAAGAAGATTATAATGTACTGCACTGTGCCCTCTACCCGTTCCTCTACAAAACTAGGCTTTCACTAGGTCATTATAGATTATCAATACATATCAGGGAAGCAATGCAATCAGCTCAATTGTTTCCTTTTCACTGATTGACTCAGCTCTTGAACACAAGAAACGCTATGTCCCCAATGTAAAAGTACGCAAAGTAGCCTTGCTCATGAGTGACATAGGACCCAAAAGACTTGCCTGCAATGACATGCCAAGAAGCTCCATACTGTAAATCCAATTCTTTTTTGAGGTACGTGGCAATGTCCTTCTCGACTTTATAGGCCTTTGTAGCATCCATGGCCATTTCGAGAACCCGAGTCTGCATATCCTCGGCTAAATCGGACGCCTTAAGAACGGCTGATGGTTAGTATAATATAGAGGAGTCTGAGCCATTCAACATACGTAAAATGTCATTGCCCGACATTGGTATTGTTGTTGCGTTGAGTATACACTGTTGCCGTTCTCACTTACACTACACCCGTACACCATACATATTATCACCACAAGAATGTTTGAAAAACACTGGGCTGTTGAACTACTCACCTGGAATGGGACTCGACTAACTCTATCAGCCTCTTCGGGTTTGGTGTAATTGCTTCAATCACTTTTGTGGACTGCATACAGCACCGCAAGCATCTGGCCGGGCAAAAACTAGATAGTGTAATAAACGGTCAGTTAGGTTCCCAAATAAAGCAGTAAGCAGAATCAAGTACCAAAGAACGTCTAAGTACGTTCTGGGGCCTGCTGAATGTGTACGGAATGTCTTTTATGCTAAACACGTGACCCAGCAGTATATATCCGCACAGAGTCCCACGTGACCAATCAATCATGTATCCCCTAACCACTGAGCTAATCAATCCCACCTTTTCTTTCGAACTAGTCCCCCTTTCCCAAACTCAATCTACCACTTCAATTGATTTAAGGTATATTAAAAGGAAGATAAAGATTTCTGCTTTGTTGATTCCGTGCTGCCCGAATTGAGAACTTCTGAGGCTTCTAAATACTACGTACCAATCCAACTTAATCTCCCGCCTTGCCTAGAGCCATGATTGGCCACCACAATCCTTTGCTGAACAGCGCAGACTCAAGGGAAGACTTAATCGAAATTGACAGTGACTCTGAAATGATCAATGAGGAGCTTGAAGAGGTGATTGGCATGGATACTTCCGACAACTCCGATCGCTCGGATGTTGAAATGCAGTCCCGTGACGACTTTACCAAGAATGTGAGCCATAATAATATTCCTGGCTTGTTAGCTGCAATTCCAATTGCAACGGACTTCAAGACCTTGGGAAAGAAGTTGATGAAGCCTATTTACGACTACCCTATCAAGGCCTCCACTTACTATGTTTGGACTATTGAGGATTGGAATGCAATTAAACGGGAAAACAAGGTGTGCAGTCCTGAATTTGAGTGTGGTGGTTTCAAATGGAACATTTTGTTGTTTCCCAAGGGAAACAATGAGCTGGTGTCCCTATATATGGAACCACATCCATGCCCCGATGCAGACGGCATGGTAGACCCAGATTGGTACATTTGTGCTCAGTTTGCACTTGATATTTGGAACCCGGACCACCCAGAGTCCCACTATCCAAGTGGATCGAGCCATCGTTTCAACAAAAATGAAACCGACTGGGGATTTTCGTCTTTCATTACCACGAGAGACCTTGCCAACCCCCAGAAAGTTAACCAATTGCATCCCATCTTGGAGAACAACAAATTGAATATCACTGGCTATGTCCGGGTCATTGATGACTCTTCTACGGGTGTTTTATGGCACAATTTCTCCAACTACGACTCCAAAGAAAATACTGGGTTTGTGGGTTTAAACAATCAAGGTGCAACTTGCTACCTTAATTCGCTCTTACAGTCATACTTCACCACAAGAGTGTTTAGAGATCTTGTGTACCAAATTCCGACGCTGGATTCTTCTCTGGAGACATCCAAGGTGAACAGCAAGGCTGTGGCAATTGCTTTACAGAAGATCTTTTCTTCGATGCAGCTGTCAGAAGAGCCTGTGGGTACACTCGAATTAACCAAGTCTTTTGGTTGGGACTCTAGTGAGGCTTTCACCCAGCACGATGTGCAGGAACTTAACCGTGTATTGATGGATAAATTGGAGTCTGCAATGAAAGGAACAAATATCGAGAATCGCTTAAACGATATTTTTGTTGGAAAGATGAAATCCTACATCAAGTGTGTGAATGTGTCGTACGAATCGTCTAGAGTAGAGGATTTCTGGGACATACAACTCAATGTGAAAGGCTTTCAAAACTTGAAGCAGTCTTTCGACAACTACATTGAGATCGAGATGTTGGATGGTGAAAACAAGTATCAAGCCGGCGAGGACCACGGCTACCAAGACGCAAAAAAAGGAGTTGTTTTCCAATCGTTTCCTCCCGTTTTGCATTTACAATTAAAAAGATTTGAGTATGATTTCATGGTTGACGATTTGGTGAAAATCGATGATTTCTACGAATTTCCTGATAGCATTGATCTCAGTGCATACCTCGACGATGACTTGGATGAAAACATTAAAAATGAAAACTGGAACTACAAGCTTCACGGAGTTCTTGTTCACCAAGGAAGCATTTCAAATGGCCACTACTACGCTATGATTAAGCCAGAAGGAAACAGTGACACATGGTTGAGATTTGACGATGATAGAGTTTGGAAAGTCACACCTTCTCAGGTATTCAAGGAAAACTTTGGAGCTGCTGACCTCACAGCTAATCAAGTTAGGCAACTCAACCGAATCGAGCAAAACGAGTATCTTATCCGGAGAGCTACGTCTGCATACATGTTGGTTTATTACAGAGAGTCAGAGTTGCCCAATATATTAGCCGAGGAAGTCGGAACTATACCACAGCACATTTTCCAACAAATCGAAGCCGAGCGTCTCGAGATTGAAAAGCAAGAAAGGTTGAGAAGAGAGGCGCTCTACTTTATCAATATCAAGATTGTGACATCAAAGAATTTCACATACTTCAATGGGTTCGACTTGAGTCCTGACCCCTCCAAGACCAAAGAGTATGATCCTGAAATATATGATGGAAGATCATACAGTTCAGAGATGTTGGTCAGAAAAGATGCCAAATTTTCATCTTTCTTAAAACTCTTGAGTGAGAAATTGGGATACTCCAAGTCAACAGAATCGAATAATGGGGATAACTTAGAGGACTATCCTGTACAAGATGCTGACTTTGATGTTTCTGCTTTACCCTTCAAGTTGCTCACAATTAAGCAGCGGAATAACAAAACCTCTCGGCCCGATTCCGAAATTCCGCCTGAATTCTTAGACGAGACGGTGATGGAGGTTTACAACAGTTGTTTCAAGAGAAAATACGACGAAATGGCGTTTTTCGTACTTGAATCAAGAGAGGAGCTCACAAATATTGCTACTCCCGAATCCATCATCCAACCAGAACTCTTCAACTTTGATGAAGTTTCAGAAAGAATAGTATCGCAAACCTCAGTGCAAACCAGAAATGAGGAGCCTGGCGATGAAATTATTTTGTTTATCAAATACTTCGACCCGGTGATCTCTGAAGTGAGAGGTCTCACCTTTTTGACTGTCAACAAAGATGTCGTTATTTCGCAGTTGACGCCCAAAATCAACGCTCTTTTGGGATTCCACGCAGAGACTTCGTTGTCATATTTTGAGGAAATCTCAAGATTGAAAATCGAACCCGTGGATCCAAACCTTACTCTTGAGAAAAACGAGTTGAGCACAGGCGATATTTTGGCCGTGCAACTTTCTGAAGTGCAGTCCATCGGTGGCAGGATCAGCGGCGTGCAGGACTACTACCAGTTTCTTTTCACCCGTTTGCACATTCACGTGAAGCCTTGCAAAGTGAATGAAGAAGAGGAGGATAGTGATTATGTGGCTGAAGAAGAGCCACCTTCTGAAAAGGAAACTTCGGTCGATATAAACGGGGATTCTGCAGAGGCTAAAGAGATCAAACTTGCCAAAGAAATCAGCAAATCCTTCGACATGTGGGTTTCAACAACTCGCACCTACCAAGAGTTGGCACAAGAAATAGCCAAGAGAATCGGAGACAAGATAGATCCAGAGTACTTGCGTCTTTTCGTGATCAACAATCACGGAACAAGATTCCCATTGGTCTCGACAATGTCTCTTTCCCAAATTTTCAACCGCCAGGTGGCAGTGTCGTCGGTTTCTGAGTTTGAATATGAAGTCCTCAACATTACCCTCAAGGAATACGAGAGCATGAAAGCTATCAAGATCTACTGGCTCAACAGCGTGCTTCAGTTTCATTTATTAGAGCTTTTGGTGCCAAAAACAAGCACAGTTACCGACCTAATACTGAAGGTGATACATAAGCTTAACATCCCCAAACACCAGTGGAGCGGGATTTTGGTGTGGGCCAGCGAGGAGAACAAGTATGCGGATCTTATCAAGTTCGACCGGTCCATCGAGGATATCAACGAAAATTACGAAATATTGTGTGGGTACTTTCCAACAGAGGTGGAGATCTTGGTAAGTCACGATATGTTCAGGAGATATCAAGATATACAAACTGATGGCAGTGACATCGAGGATAAGGTGACTCGGGAGGAGTTCAAGAAGGCACAGATGTATTCTAAACTGTTGAATATCATTCCAGTGTTTCACTTCCAAAAATCGACTGCTTATACACACAGCAAGCCATTTGTGTTTGCTGCATTCCCCGACGAACCTTTTGACGAAACAAAGGAGAGACTCAGAGTCAAGTTGGGGCTTGGCCAGCAGGCGTTTGACAAGATCCGAGTTGCATTGGCAGATGCAAACGACAAGGGGAAATACCTCGACACGGAAAGAGTTGGTTTTAATCTTTTTGAGGAGATTGCCAGTTTTGATTCCCATGTATCTTTAGCTTTGGACCATCGTGATAGAAACACCAGGCGGACCAACACTCAAGATAAGGGAATATCTATTGGATAAAGGTATGCAATGATTTCTGGTTGAGAAGATTCTTGTTATAAAAACTTGTGGTCAATAATATTTCTAGCTGAAGTATTATTATTAAGCCCTGAAGTTCTATTGCGTTTCTGAATTTAAAAACCGAGTCTCAAATTCCGCTTTTCTGAAGTCGGTGGAGCTTAGTTTCCCGCGCCAGTTGTTTTCGGCATTGCCATTGCCTCCAAGCACCTTAACAGCTATCACAGCAAGTACAGGCATGCTGGCTTTCAGTCTATACTCATTAACAAATCTTGCCCCTTGAAGAGTTTCGTCGCTAATCACCAAAGCGGCGATATCGGCAATGTAGCCTGTGGGTCCACAGACGTCGTTGATCTGGTAGATAACATAAGACTGATGATTCTGAAGGATGTCTTCAAGATACTTGCAGACAACCTTGACACGATGCTCCAAACTTTGGAGCATCTGAGCAAATTGTTTGTTCTTTAGAAGCTCTGGGCCCGTGATTCCCACGATGAGCCTTCCTCTCGTTACAAACGAGGCCATTGAAAGAAGTATTTTGTGACCATCGTGGAAATGGTCAAACGTGCCTCCCACAGCCACAGAATAGAACGAGAACTGCTTGTGTGGTCCTTCTCCGGATACAGAGTTGCTTGTGTCTGTGGAAGAACTTGGGGGCTCAGCTTTGGGAATGGCAGGCTTGCTGATTCTTTTGAGTCGTGTAGTGCCCAATTCCTGGGGCACAGTCTCCAGGGCCTCCACGTAAATGACCGAAGCCTTCCAGGCCTTCAATCGCCACAGGGGCAAGTTAAAGTAAACGTCCACCTGCGTCTGATGCCCAAACCCTTTGGCAGCTAATAGACCCCGGATCTGGGTGTATAGCGTCAGGAGAACGTAGTTCAAATTATGTGAGTCGGTAACGAGATCCAAAACAATCACCTTGACGCCAGGATCGTCACGTGAAAGCTCTTCAATGCAATGGGCAAGAAAATCACTATAATCGCTCTTCAATGGCGATTTCACAAGAAGAAGCATGGTAGCGTTGTAGACTAAGATTTGTTAGTTGATGTGCGCAAATAAGTCGTGCATGCAACAGCCACTGTTTGCAGCCATTGCACAGGAGAGTGTCTTTGAATGACTTTGAGGTGATTAGAATAAATAATTATTATGGAATGTCTGTGTAATTTTGCAATCACTTGTTGTTTATTTTAAAGTATTGTATTCTCGACTTGAGGTTTTAAGTAAATGGATGAACGAGATCAGTGAATTACGAGATTTTTGATAGTTACTTGAATTCCCAGACTTTTCCAGATGAAAGTATTTGGAAATTTTCAAAATACAACAGAAGAAACTGAGAATATTGAGAGCAATTTAATTTGTGAAAGTCCGTAGATGTCTATGACAGAGTTGCTTCCTTGAAGAAACTTTTTATAGGTACAAGCCATAGATTTACGAAGTGCTTGTTTTGGTGACACGGAATATGGCTTGTATGTTTCGATGAAATGGTTCACATGGAGCTACGAGTACGAGTCTCTACGGCCCACAGTCTATCTAGGCATGAAGCGAGGATGAAAATTGAAACCAGACTCATCTTGAAACATGAGATAATCTAACAGACGCCGTTGAGGGAGAAGTACCAAAGAATCTACAACAGAGTCATGTTCAACACAAAAGGCAACAAGATTCTGAAGATGTTGACATTACCATATCTTGAAAGTGCAGGTGCGCGAGAGGAGCACCAGAAGATACAGTGTTTTCAAAATTATTCACCAGTGCGACAAAATTATTCATACCAATTCTCAAAAAGTTTCGTACCACACCGCACAATCTTTTAAACCAAATGACGAAATGTGTCACACCAACTGTTTTAGAATTCAAAATTTTGAAATCTTAATCTAGAGGATTGCCTCATATATACATCTAGGAATTAAAGGTCAAAGGGCCAAAACTGAACTAGTATCCATGATATCTTGTATATACAATCTTGTATTTGGTTTGAATAATTTTGAAATATTGGTTTGAATATTTTTGTTGCACTAGTTTGAATAATTTTGAAATATTAGTATGAATAATTTTGTCGCACAGATAATATTGAAAAATACTGTACAGTGTTTTCAAAATTATTCACCAGTGCGACAAATTATAGCAATATTTCAAAATGTTTCATACCACTACTGTCTTCAGGCATAATGTTTCACACCAACTTTTATAGAGTTTAATATTTTGAAATTGAAATCTGGAAAATTGCATCTATATATTTAGGAGTTTTCTAATCAAGGGTCGAAACGGACAAAACTAAAGTAGTTTCCATGTTATGGTGTATATTAAAGTTATATTTGGATTGAATAATTTGAAATATTGGTTAATTTTCTCGCACTGGTGAATAATTTTATCGCACTGGTGAATAATCTTGTCGCACTGGTGAATAATCTGGTATGAATAATTTGAAAATACTCTACATACTTGCGGCCCTTGGGCTCATAGTTCTCTAACTAAAATTCTCCTCAAGTTTTTACTCATCTCAACACTACCAATTAATAATGTAGTGGAGAATTATGTTGGAATATTCGCTGACAAATCTGTGGCCAACCTTCGAAAGGTGCACCTTGTGAGGAATTGCACCCAATGAGCAACTGCGATATGTGAAGAACTTCAAGTTGACCAATCTCTACAAGATGATTTCCAAGTCATCGATTCTGTTTTCAATTGATTGGAATTATGTCTTGGACTAAACATTTTATTTTTTTTGTGACTTTATTTTACATTTTTAAATTCTAGTAAAATAGACCACGCATTGCAATAATGCTGAACACAGTACTGCGAAAAATTACTGAGGACTTAATTTGAGCCTGGAATATTGGATAGTGGAGTCCATAGTAATAGACTTGACGGTTTTGCTATCTTTGAAACAATCAAGTCAGATCATGACCACTTTAAACTTTCAGACTTGAGTAGTAAAGTCATTTATTTACAAGAATATTAAGTGATGACTTCCCACTATGGCTTCTGCTTTTCCACAGTCTCCACAGTTTCCACAGTCTTTTCTTTCTTCTCCGTCTTCTCTATCTTCTCCATCTTCTCCACCTTCTCCGCTGGTGTTTCTGTCAAAACAAATATCTTCCGCTGCGCAGTCTCAAATGCCATCGCATCTGCTGCCCGCCCCGCTTGGAAAATATCCCTCAATGCAAGCATAGTCTTCTTCTCTCGCTCATTAAGGTCATCTCGACTCTTGTACTTCTCATACACAAACTTCATAGATTCCAGTATCGGATCGGCGTAGCTTCTCTTGTCGGATGCCAGAGTGAGGCTGCGCGGCCGATACATAAGAATTCCCGAGCGGATGATCTTGAGGTGGATGTGCACCGCCAGAATATGGTTCGGGGCCGCGTCTACCCACGTGACTGCATACAACCGGTCCACCAACTTGTTGTACGATTCCACAAAAAAGCTATCGACGCTGGTCCGGTTGAACCGCACCATGATGCTCTCCATAAGAACCTGTATATTGTCCAACATCTCGTGCAACTGGCTTGAACTAAGCGAGTTCTTGGCTGTGTTGTCGTGGAGACTGCGCAGAACATTGCGTTTCCAGCCAATGGTGCGGTTTCGGTCATTGAAACGGTACATTTGCCGGTTGAGCATGGCAAAAATGGCGTTGTACGTGGCAGGCCGTGGCTTCAAAACACTGTTGGTGGTGGGGTTGCTGAGCGCCGAAACAACCTCAAGTGCATACCCTGTGGGATTGTCACTGAAGTTGTCGTCAATTTTGTAGATGAAGTCCTCCACGAGGTTTATGTCCACAATGGCGGTGTCCACACGGGAGTCGGGCGTGGTGGCGTGTCCAATAGTGTCGAGGTTGACGCGTGCGTAGTCTTCCTTATTGATAGCGCCAATGGCCATTTTACCACAGGCGATTTTGGAGAGATTGACATTTCGGACTCCACCCCATCGGCTGAGTGCTGTCCATATAGCCACGTGGAAATTCTGCAAGAGGCCAAGTTGGAGGAGGATGTCGAGGTAGTTGCGGAGAAGAAACTTGTTGACTGCGTACATCTCAGGTTTCCTGTCCCCGCGGCTTTTACCCTCAAAGCGCTTGTACAATTCGGCCCATTTCTCGCGCGTCAAATCCACCAACGGCTTTTTCTTATCGGAGAAAATGGCTCTGCCTTTGTTCCGGGAAAAAGGGCTCGGAGGAAAGACCACTTGCGGGTTTAATTCGGGACTTGACTCGCCGAGAACTTCCTGAGGTAATGTTTCCTGCATCAACTCGGATCTCTCGACTCTGGTATCTGTTTTTCTCTTCACCTCGGGCGTTGGCTCCACAGCTAAAGAGGCATCTCTGGCATACTGTGTCATGTCACTAATTTCCGGCACCCACGCATTCAAGTACTCGAGTGCGTGCTGCAAGTAGAGGTAGTGGCTTCCCGAAGAAGGGCCCCACGAAGTGCCTGCTGCAGGATTGACAAAACACTGGATGAAAATGGTCACGAAGTGGCGGTCAATGTCCATGAGTGGGGTCCGCATCTTGGTCTTATATGCATGCAAAAGCTGGGGGTTCTCCTCAGCTTCTTCTTTGGTAGGGGGCACAGGGGGCATGGCTGCCTCAAGAACCTTCTCTAAAACAATCTTGGCTGCTGCTACCACTTGCGCTTGACTATGGAATAATTGCTTGCTTCTTTGCAGAGCCGTTATATGCAGGTCCACACGAACTTTCTCGACCTTTTCCTTGTGGAACTTCTGGATTCCAAGTAAAAACGTCAGGAACGTTTGGATATCTGGGCGTATACCCTGTTCCTCGAGACGGCCAAAGAACGCCCACGCTGCCAGCTGGTTGTCGGTGTAGTTCTTCATCAAGGCCTTGAGCGCAGCATTAAACACCGCAGTGTCTTTATGACGGCAAGCATCAAAGCGGGAAATGATGGAGGCGACCGTGGCATCAGGGAGTTTTCCCCATTCGTAGCAGTTGGATACGCCGTTAAAGTAAATAACGGCGGTGTGGACATTTTCAGGAATGGCCCACTTTTTCCGCGTGGCCATGACTTTATGAGCAAGCTCCATCTTATTTTTTTCCAAGCACCACTCGAGAATCGAGTTCATACCAACCGTGGCCGCGTCTTTGGACGCCATACGGCATAACTCCAAAGCACGTGGCACATCATCATCGTGCTCGAGTAGTTGGATGACGTCACGTGTCACGAAGTATGGGTCTTGGATGGTTTGGCGGTTGACTCCTAAAAGCGTCATGAGTAAATTAGGATCGATGGGTTTGCGAGACAATTTGCGGATTTTCATCAAGTTGTGGAAAATGTCCACCAGCCTGGGCTCTTTCATCTTCAAGTCCAGCGCCAGAACCTGGCCCAAATTTATGGCTTTTCCATCGCTGGTTTGGAACGGGAAAGTATCGTACCTAGCCTTCAAAAGCATGAGCGCCTTTTGGTGTGAAATACCGGACGCTCTAGCGGGCATAAACGACTTTTGCTTGGCCCTAAAGCCTTTTTGGGCAAATTGGACATCGCTAGTTTTCTTAAGCTGGCCTGTCTCAATATAGTTTTCTAGTTTCCACTTGAGGTGGCTTCCTTTTTGAGCTGATCTTGGCACCTGATTTCGGAGACCAGAAAGCATTAAATATTATACGTATGATACTTCTATGTTTAAGGAGAAAGTGAGGCTCGTCCTTGATGGATGCGTGAGAAGAGCATCGGCCTGCATGCAACGCCATGAGACCATACATCTCAAAAGACTCGGACTGTGGAGTCAACAACTCACTGAACGCTACACATTTTGCCCTGAATTATGGCTACATCGTCTGGAATTATGGCCACATTGTCCATGATGGAGACTATCTCAAATGCGCTCGCAGAGTTGACTACTGAATCTACCGACGACCATATCCTGTGCATAGCGCAGAAAATCACCCTTCTAGACCAGGAAGCCGCCAAGGGCTTGGTGTGCCGGCAGATCATGGCCCAGACCCTCGTACACTCACAATTGATAGCGAATATGAGTAAGTTGGTGCAAAAAATCAACCAGTCTTGTCCACAAATAGGTGAGCTTTTGGTCACTCGCCTAGCGCTCCTGTTCAAGAAGGCATACATGAAAGACGATGCTATGGTGGTGGACTATGCCGTTGCATTCATCTGTGAGCTTTCGCCCATGAAGATTTTCGATGATATTCTTATACTTCAGATACTACAGGTGCTTCTTAATACGAATCCCACGGCTACTTCGATTTCCGTGGCGTGTCGCATCCTACACCTGCTAAGTGAGCATTTAGCCTTGACATCCAGCATTGGACTACACATGGTCTACGACCAACTCGAAAAGTTGGCACTGCATGGGAACCTCTCTATGGAGAACCAAAAGCAAGTTCTGGATTTGTTGGCCAAAAAAGATTTGCTTCGATTTCTGGACGATGCGGATGATGAGGAAGACCTTCATTTCATTGATTTATCACTGCACCTAGACCCACAAACCCATTTGAACCAAACAGACAAGGATAAAGTTGATAGTTTGGAGAAGGGCCTGGTGGAGCCTATAACTGAGTCTTCTGAAGTAAGTGTGACTGATTCCAGAGTGAATGATATTGAATTAAAAACAGAGTCAGACTCTAAAATAAAGTCAAAGGTTGGATTAGAGTCAGAGATTAAAACAGAGTCAAAT
>VATE01000027.1:0-31571 GCA_008065195.1 Metschnikowia amazonensis | reverse complement strand
AGGTTGGATCAGAGTCAGAGACTAAAATAAAGTCAAAGGTTGGATCAGAGTCAGAGACTAAAATAAAGTCAAAGGTTGGATCAGAGTCAGAGACTAAACCAAAGTCAAATACTGAATCAGAGTCAGAGCCTAAACCAAAGTCAAATACTGAATCAGAGTCAGAGACTAAAATAAAGTCAAAGACTGAATCAAAGATTATCTCTCAATCAGATGAATCACATCCAGAATCTAAATCTATTGGTATTATTAGCTCCCAAGCTCATGTGCCAAAAGATGAACCCTTGGATCTTGCTCTCGACCTCACCAACTCCAAGGTCTTGGAAATCCAAAAAAGCATCTATCTCACCATCATGTCAAGTATGTCTTCCGATGAAGCAGTACATAAAATCCTCAAACTCATCCGCAAAGAGAGGCTTGACTATGAAGTGGTGGTGGATATGATCATCAAGTGCTGTGCGCAGGAAAAGACGTATCTGAAGTACTTTGGCGTGATTGGCGAGAAAATGTGTCAGTTGAGCCGGCGCTGGCACCAGGCATTTGCTGGCGACTTTGTCGACAAATACAACTCCATTTATCAGTACGAAGGGCCACAGTTGCGCAACATAGGCAAGTTCTTTGGCCACTTATTGGCGTGCGATGCCTTGGCTGTGCCTGATACCTTATCACATATTCAGTTGACAGAGAAGGACACTTCGTCTGCAGGACGGGTATTTATCAAGTTTCTATTTCAGGAGTTGGTGGAGGAATTGGGCGTGAAAGAGGTACAACTACTATTACAGGACCGGCAAATCCGAGGTTCCATCACCGGTCTCTTTCCAGTAGTGGATGTAAGCTATAGAGACTCTGAACATATAATGTTTGCCATCAACTACTTTACTGCCATTGGTTTGGGAGTGCTCACAGAGGAAATGAGAGAAGTTTTGAAGAGAGTGAGTGAACTGAGAGGTCGCAAGAGATCGAGATCAACTTCGAGCTCACGGTCAAGGTCATACTCTAGGTCAAGGTCATACTCTAGGTCACGGTCAAGATCCAGGTCTTTCTCTAGGTCACGGTCAAGATCCAGGTCTTTCTCTAGGTCACGGTCAAGATCAAGGTCATACTCTAGGTCACGGTCAAGATCAAGGTCATACTCTAGATCAAGGTCAAGATCCAGATCATACTCTAGATCAAGATCTTATTCCAGGTCAAGGTCAAGATCTTACTCCAGATCACCCTCTAGATCACAATCTTTCTCTCGGTCTCCTTCTCCGCAACAAAAAGAAACAAGGTTTTGAGACTCGACCAAATTAAATGTTCCACCAACAATGTTATCAGCCTGCACACTTACCTTGCAAGCGAACAAAATAAAACAAAGACAAACATACATTATTGTTTACGTGTTACATTAAGAAATGCTAATTTTCATCACTACACTAAAATCCCAGTCTTGAAATTTCGAACTTTCAGCTTTAAAGTGAATAAAGAATGGAGAATGAATGTAGAGTGGAGAATGGATGGAGAGTGGAGAATGAATGTAGAGTGTAGAAGAAGAATAGAGACTGGAGAATGACTGTAAATTGGAGAAAATGTACGGATGTCTCAGACATTCGCTAACATGGCGTGTTATGTCAATTTAGCGAAGCTACCCGAGATTTGCCGCACCGGAGATATCGGCACTCATCCCCATCGCCCACCAATCCACACACTAAAAAAGCCGCATATACAGGATCCATCCAAAAAGCTCCTGTTCATCTCCGTGCAATCCCTTAGACACTATGCCACGTTGTCCCAGCAACACCCATAGCACCGGGGCAACTGGAGTGTGTCCCAGTCGGTTTGTTTGCTGCACGTGACTGCGAGGCGCGCGCTTACAACCAATAACAGAGCTGCCAATAATCATCGCACTATTTATTGGCGTGCATGTTTAGCAGATGTATGTATTTAAACCATGGAGCACCCGCAAAATTTCTGAGAATTTTTTTTTCCCTTCACTGAATATCTAAACATGCCAGCCAAATTCGAAAAAGGATCCGAGAAAAAAGGTGCCAATCTTTTCAAAACCAGATGTTTGCAATGTCACACCGTTGAGGAGGGCGGTCCACACAAGGTGGGTCCTAACTTGCACGGTATCTTTGGAAGAAAGTCCGGTCAAGCTGAGGGTTACTCCTACACTGACGCCAACAAGAAGAAGGGTGTCATGTGGGATGAACAGAGCATGAGTGACTACTTGGAGAACCCTAAGAAGTACATTCCAGGAACCAAGATGGCTTTCGGTGGTTTGAAGAAGGCCAAGGACAGAAACGACTTGGTCACTTACTTGGCTGGAGCAACCAAGTAAGCGCATATTTAATCATTCTGTATATATAAACATAAACGACATTGGTGAATAGTGTAGAGCTACTTGACCTAGGAAGCTACGCTGAGCTGTTCATTGGACCATATGCAGGTGCGAAATATCTGAGCGTACTACGAGAGCCAGAGTGGAGATCAACTAGAGTTTGTTAGAGATCAACAAGACTGTTAGAGATCAACAAGACTGTTAGAGATCAACAAGACTGTTAGAGATCAACAAGACTGTTAGAGATCAACAAGACTGTTAGAGATCAACAAGACTGTTAGAGTTCAACAAGACTATTAGAGTTCAACAAGAATTTGTTAGAGTTAAATCAAGACTGAGCCAAACTGTTACTCCTATTCAATTATTCATTGCCTGGAAATCTCCCACTCCACATTGGTCACGCTCACCTCCTGGGCCTTGTTATCATCGTAATCATACCATTCTGCATCTTCTAAGTCAACCTCCGTAAAAATAGTCGGAGAATCCTGCCCCTTGCATGTCCACTGACCTTCAGGAAAAAACTCAAGGAAATCCACACCTCTAGCATCGATTTCAAGAATATTAGCAGAAGTGTTTTCTCCACAGAGTTTCTCCTTGGTTCTTAAAATCAGAGCCGAATGCTCATTTTTACAGAAAGAACAACGGAACACAAAACTTGCCTCGCCTTTGGAGCCTGTGATGTCGTGCTGCTCAAAACGGTTGATGTTGACATTCTTTGGGTGCACTTCTCTACACCTCGTGCACTCGATCTTAAATGTGTACTCGTAGGGAGATTCTGGCGTGTCCAAGGGTTCGAGATCTGTGACGTTGGAAAGTTCGCCTTTGATTTTGAGATAAAACTTGACCATTTGTGGATCCGTTTGGGTTAAGGTGAGAGTTTTGAAGAAAAGGGGTTATATGCAGGTGCACCATATACACAGGCCGTGAAGAGTAATAATTTTACGAGTTGAAGGAGCGGCTAGGTAAGTGGGAGACTATTAGCCTAGGCTGAAGTCCTCTCCCTGGCTTCCTTTAGGCTGGACCAGAAGCCTTACCAATGAGTCGTCGGCTTGAAGCAAGTGCACCCGTGCACCACGGCATAGCGCGCGCAAGTCAAAGTGTATGTCATAGGTGGAACTCCATCTCTGCTAAATCACATGAGTCTAAACGACATAAAAGTTCCCGTTGAGGTCAACCCGACCGAGGACACGGAATGGAATGATATTCTTCGTGCACACGGCATCATCCCCGAGCGCCCCAAATCGCCCACGGAGGAGCTTGAGCAGATGTTAGAGGAAGCCGTCAAGGCTCAGCACGAAAATAGACTCCAGGACAAGACGTTGGACCAGTTGGAGGAGCTAGAAGGAGATGAGGACGAAGACTTTCTTGAGGAGTATAAGAGGCGGCGGTTCCATGAGCTCCAGCAGGTCCAGAAGCGGGCCAGATTCGGAAGTGTATGTCACGTGACCAAGCCTGAATACGAAGAGGAGGTTACACTTGCGTCACTGGACACGTTTGTCTTTCTCCACATGGCACTACAGCTGGCCGTGCAGAGCCGGCTTCTCAGCTCGCTCACCGTGACTCTAGCCAGCAAATTTCCCGAGATCAAGTTTGCGGAAATCCCGGCCAACCGGTGTGTGGAGAACTACCCAGAATCGAACTGTCCCACACTAATCATATACCACAAGAAGAATATTGTCAAGCAGTATGTGACATTGACGGAATTGGGGGGCAGCGACTGCAAAGTTGCAGATTTGGAGCGGATATTGGTGGATATCCAAGCGGTGAAGCAGTCCGACGAGAGGCTTACCATGAACACACAAGATGACGATTTAGAGGAGGCCCACCGTCTTAGGTTTGTGAAAAAGTCTATTCGGAATGATGATGAAGACGACGATGATTTTTATGAATAAGAATAGAGATTTAAGGAATGATTTTACATTTAGTCAACTTAAGATGCAGACGTGGAGAGCTTTATAGAGTAAGTGAGAAATGGAGATAGAAATGAGCATATAGAGTAAGTGAGAAATGAAGATAGAAAGGAGCATATAGAGTAAGTGAGAAATGAAGATAGAAATGAGCATATAGAGTAAGTGAGAAATGAAGATAGAAAAAGGAGATGAGCATATAAAGTGAATATTAACTATAAGAGTATGAAGGTAATGAGAGAAATGAGAAATGAAGAGAATAAAGATGAGAATATGTAGATGCGAAAACGATACAGTGTTTTTCAAAACTATTCAAGCAGCGCGAGAAAATATTAAAGCGAGAAAATATTAAAGCGAGAAAATACTAAACCAATATTTCAAATTCCTACCATTTCCCACATTGATTCAAACCGAATACAAGCTGTTATATACAAGATAACATGGAAACTAGTTCAGTTCCCTCCATTTGAATTTTTTTTGGAAAACTCATTAATGTATATATGAGGCAATTTCCAGATTTTAATTCCAAAATATTGAACTCTATAAAAGTTGGTGTGAACATTACAGTGTTTTCAAAATTATTCAAACCTGTGCGACAAAAGTATTCGTACCAATATTTCAAAATTATTCAAACCAGTGCGAGAAAAGTATTCAAACCAAATGGAAAATGTTTCACACCAACTTTTAATAGAATTCAGTTATCAGAAAATTTATATTTGAACGGTTGCTTATATATACCACCTGAAGTATTCAAATAAACGTTCGAAACGGGCAAAATCAAATTAGTTTCCATTTTATGCTGTATATCAAAACTTGTATTTGGCTTGAATAATTTTGAAATATTGGTCTGAATAATTTTGAAATATTGGTCTGAATAATTTTGAAATATTGATCTGAATAATTTTGAAATATTGGTCTGAATAATTTTGAATATTGGTCTGAATAATTTTGTCGCACTGGTATGAATAATGTTGTCGCACTGGTTTGAACAATTTTGAAAAACACTGTATATACAAGTTAACATGGAAACTAGTTCAGTTCCGTGCATTTGAAATTTTTTGGAACACTCATCAATGTATATATGAGGCAATTAGATTTTAATTCCAAAATATTGAACTCTATAAAAGTAGGTGTGAACATTACAGTGTTTTCAAAATTGTTCAAACTAGTGCGACAAAATTATTCATATCAGTGCAAGAATATTCTTCAAATCAATTGAAAAATGTTTCACACCAACTTTTACAGTCTTTTCAAAATTTTTCATACCAGTGCAAGAATTCTTCAAATCAATTGAAAAATGTTTCACACCAACTTTTACAGTCTTGTCAAAATTTTTCATACCAGTGCAAGAATTCTTCAAATCAATTGAAAAATGTTTCACACCAACTTTTACAGTCTTTTTCAAAATTATTCAATTTAAATGAATAATAAGATTTTTCGCGTGGTCTTAATCTTCAAACAGACTGTCAAGTCTGACCTGAGTAGCTCAACTAGCAGGTATTCCTGCATCACTCTCTCAGTATACAAATCAATTTTATCAAAAGGTTTAATTTTAATTTTATAATGGATTATTATCATACCAGTGCAAGAATTCTTCAAATCAATTGAAAAATGTTTCACACCAACTTTTACAGTCTGTTTCAAAATTTTTCATACCAGTGTGACAAAATTGTTCATACCAATTCTCAAAAAGTTTCATACCACTTCGCACAATTTTTCAAACCAAATAACGAGATGTGTCACACCAACCTTTTTAGAAATATTCTGAAATCTTAATCTAGAAGATAGCTTCATACTTCTTCATTTGAGAGTCTTCCAATCAAGGGTCAAAAGGGCCAAAACTGATTTAGTTTCCATGTTTTCTTGTATATACAAACTTGTATCTGGTTTGAATAATTTTGTCGCACTAGTTTGAAAATCTTTGAAATACACTGTAATAGAATTCAGTAATCAGAAAATTTATATTGGGACGATTGCTTATATATACGCTTCTTGGAATCTTCCAATGAACGGTTGAAATGGACAAAACTAAAGTGGTTTCCATGATATCCTTTAAATTAATACTTTTATTTGTTTGGATAATTTGAAATATTGGTATGAATAATTTTGTCGTATTGTATGAATAATTTGAAAACTACTGTATGCCATTGGGTTGAAAGATTGTGCGAAGTGGCACGAAAATTTGAAATATTGGTTAATAATTTGGCGCACTGGTTTACTATTTTTGTCGCACTGGTTTAATAATTAAAAAGTTTCGTAGCCCTTGAATATTTTTCAAATCAAATACAAGCTGTTTTATATAGGACATCAAGGAAGCTAGTTCACCTTGACTCTCAAATTTAGTACATGAGGCAATTTGCAATTTTCCAAATAAATTTCGGATTATTAAATTAATATCTAAAATTCAGAATACTGAACTCTAAAAAAGTTGGTGTGAACATTATGTCATTTGGTTGAAAGACTGCGAAATGGTACGAAATTTTGAAATATTGGTTTAATAATATGGCGCACTGGTTTAATAATATGGCGCACTGGTTTAATAATTTGGCGCACTGGTTTAATATTTTGGCGCACTGGTTTACTATTTTTATCGCACTGGCTTAATATTCTTGAAACACTGTAGTCTTTTCGAAACTATTCAAAGCAGCGCGGCAAAATGATGGTTTAAACAGCGCGAAACAATTTAAACCAAAAACGGTCAAACCAAAAACGATCAAACCCACAAACCCTTCAAATAATTCAAAAAATTGTACACCCATAGCAACTTATTATCATGATAGCAAAATTCACTTCAATTCCGTCCATTTTTATTGGAAGACTCCATATTCAAGACATATGTGAAATCTCTAGACAATAATTTCAAAGTGAATTCTATTGAAAGTTGGTGTGAAAATTACGCCATTTGCTTTAAAAACTGTGCGAAAGGCTACGCATTTTTGAATTATTGGTTTGAACTTTTCTGCCTTTTGGTACGGAACATTTTGCGCGCTGTTCGAATACTTTCAAAAATAATGTAAGAAAAGCATGTTAAGTGAAGTGTATGATTTAAGAGTATGGTATAAGTGTATATAAGCCTATAATGAGCATGCAATAACAAATAAGCGTATATTAAGCATCATCTAGCATAGCAACTACACAGGCTCACAGTAACTACTTCAAGCTCACAGTAACTACTTCAAGCTCACAGTAACTAATTCAAGCTCACAGTAACTACTTCAAACTCACAAAACCCTGTTGATCTCCTTTAGCTTCACACAGCTGCTAAAACCTTCATCCGTCACGATATTCATATGGTAGGTCACATGATAACGGTCGCGTGCGGCGGACTTGGTGTTTTTATATGCCGATTATGCGGCGCGATGTGATCTCATCAGTACTCTCACTGGCCGGCGCTTAAGAGTTGGCATCAACCGTCATAGCCAGGAAAGTGCACGCCTAAAGAACGTGATTGAAACGAGACATCAAAGTTCGATTCTAAAAGAATTCCACCTTTATATATAATCATTTCCACCTTTTACATTTCCGTACCATCCATTAGTTCTACCATCACCAGTTCATCCACCAGTTCATCCATCACCACCACTTGTTCCATCAACTTCTTCCAGCTTCTTCCAACTCCTTCCAACTCCCTCCAACTTCTTCCAACTCCCTCCAACTTCTTCCAACTCCCTCCAACTTCTTCCAACTCCCTCCAACTTCTTCCAACTCCCTCCAACTTCTTCCAACTTCTTCCAACTTCTTACTTCCTATCCCTTCTAGTCACCATACTTAATGGTGTCCAATATCGGCCAGATCCAGCCCTGCAAGCACCTTCAAACTGTGCTTAGCTCCAAAGCAAATGCCACAGTCAAATCTACTTACCAACAGGCTGTGGCCATTTCCATCAGTATCAATGGAAGCCTCCAGAAATGCATGTCCTACACACAGACCAAAGACCAACAACCTGTCAAACAACGCAAGTTGAACGAGTACAAGGCCCACGTGCTACGGTGCTCGGGATGTGCCGACCCCAACTTCTATTCGGTGTTTATCTGCTTGCAGTGTCCCAATGTGGGGTGCTATGCTGAGCACGCTGCAGCCCATGCCAAAGCTCAGAATCATATGTTTGCTATCGATTCCCGAAACGGGCTCATCTTTTGCTTTCAATGTATGGACTACAAAAATCATGGCGAGTTGGATGTGATCCGTGTACTGACCATTCTAGAAAAGGCAGGCCAGTCTGACCTCGCCAAGCAGGCAGCGCGAGAGAGACAGTTGGCCAGCTCCGATGTGAAGTACTTGAAGCCACTGAATCTTGCGCTTCTGGGTATAAAGGGAATAATCAACCTCGGGTCCACGTGCTTCATGAGCTGTATCTTGCAAACTTTGATCCATAACCCATTGGTCAAGATGCAGTTTTTCAACAACGACACACATTTCTTCAACTGCCCCTGCCAGCCGGCCTATAGTGCAGGAGACCCCATTGAGAGCTCTCTGGCGTGCATCACATGTTCTGTGGACATGATTTTTCGGGACTTTTACACTTCGTCTTCTCACGAAGGCTACGGAATCACCACCTTGCTCAGCACTGCATGGTACAAGAACCAGTCTCTTGCGGGATTTCAGGAGCAAGATGCGCATGAGTTTTGGCAATTTTTGCTAAATGAGTTCCATAATGATTACGAGCGCATCCGTTTGAATATACAAGAGAATGGGAATGAGAATTGGAATGAGAATGAGAATTGGAATGAAAATGAAAATGCGAATTGGAATGCGAATGAAATTGAGAATGGAAATGAGAACAAAATCCCTAACAGAAACAGAAACAGCTATGGACTGGAAATAGAAAACACCAGTGAAAATGGTTTCGCAAATGGTTTCGCAAATGGTTCCACTACAAATCGTTCGTGTGGATGTATTATGCATTCCACATTTCTGGGGGAGTTGGAGAGTTCGGTGATCTGCTCTTCATGTCACTCGGTCACCAAAACTGTTGATCCATTGATCGATTTATCTTTGGAAATTACCAATAAGCGAAACCATCCATCTCTTCAGGATTGTCTAGACCAATTCACTCGGAGCGAAATTTTGGACGTCAAGTACCAATGCCAATCATGTCGAAAAAACACCAAGGCCCACAAAAGTTTGCGTATCAAGCAGTTCCCCAACGTGTTGAGTATCCAACTAAAAAGATTTGAGCACAATTTCTCCAACGACAAGTCAACGAAAATCGAAGATAAGGTGGCCATTCCGTTGTTTTTGGATCTCTCCAAGTATGCATCCAATGCGGAAAACGGCACGTCTCAAAATGCCAACAAAAAAGTTTACGAGTTGTTTGCCATGGTCAACCACTCGGGGCTGGTGAACACGGGCCACTACATAGCTCTTATAAAGAGTGGGTCTGGACAATGGCTTCGATTTGACGATAGTGTGGTATCTTATGTGACTCAAGAGGAAGTGCGGAATACCAATGCGTATCTTTTGTTCTATATTGCACATTCCATTTGAAGTCATTTGAAGTTTGAAGTCATTTGAAGTTTGAAGTCATTTGAAGTTTGAAGTCATTTGAAGTCATTTGAAGTTTGAAGTCATTTGAAGTTTGAAGTCATTTGAAGTCATTTATTATCATAATATCATTTAATATCATTAGATGGTAGATGCCTATCTAGACAGTATACAGATGACTTGTATGTGAGATTTATTAGCGGCAATTTCAAATACTGTATTTAGATCTAAGACCATCAAAGCATCAACACCATCGACGAACCAAGGATTGTTTTCTAGACATGGATTAGTCAATTGCTTCGAGTACTGTGAGGACTAAGTGCTGAGTATTAAGATGTATGACCTGGGATTGTTTATGACTACTTATGGGCGCAGTTAAAAACCATAGAAGGACTTACTCTGGACTACTTATCATGAACTTGGTCACAGTTAATTATACAGCAGAAGTCGATAACTAAAACTACTAATTAATAAATCCTCTGGACGATTCAATTTTAAGTACTAACATATAACAATAGCGCTATAGTATGGGATCGCACACTTATCGCACTGAAGTGTTTTTCAAAATATTCAGACCAGCGCGACAAAATTATTAAACCAGTGCGACAAAATTATCAAACCAGTGCGACAAAATTATCAAACCAGTGCGACAAAATTATCAAACCAGTGCGGCAAGATTATCAAACCAGTGCGACAAAATTATTCATACCAAATGGCGTAATGTTTCACACTAACTTTTAATAGTTTTCAGTAATCAGATATTTTCTTGCTAATTACTATTACATTCGGTTCTTAAAGTCTTTCAATCAACGGCCAAACGGACAACTAAAGTAGTTTCCATGTTATGCTGTATATTAAAACTTGTCTTTGGTATGAATTTTGAAATATTGGTATGAAAAATTGCGACAAAATTATCAAACCAGTGCGACGAAATTATTCAAACTAATATTTCAAAAAGTTTCGACCACTACGCACAATCTTTCAAACCAAATGATGAAATGTTTCACATCAACTTTTAATAGAATTAAGTAATCAGAAATTTTATATCTGGACGATTGTTTTATATATTCTTGGAGTTTCTTCAATCAACGGTCGAAATAACTATAGTGGTTTCCATGTTATCCTGTAAATTAAAACTTGGATTCGCACTACAGTGTTTTTCAAAAAAATTCAGACAAGCGCGACAGTGCGACAAAATTATTCAAACTAATATTTCAAAAAGTTTCGACCACTACGCACAATCTTTCAAACCAAATGACGAAATGTTTCACACCAACTTTTAATAGAATCAGTAACCAGATATATATATGGACGATTATTTATATGTATTCTTGGAGTTTCCAATCAACGGTAGAAACGGACAAAACTATAGTGGTTTCCATGTTATCCTGTAAATTAAAGCTTGTATTTGGTTTGGATGATTTGTTGCGCTAGTGTGAAGAATTTTGTTGCGCTAGTGTGAAGAATTTTGTTGCGCTAGTGTGAAGAATTTTGTTGCGCTAGTTTGAAGAATTTTGTTGCGCTAGTTTGAAGAATTTTGTTGCGCTAGTTTGAAGAATTTTGTTGCGCTAGTGTGAAGAATTTTGTTGCGCTAGTTTGAAGAATTTTGTTGCGCTAATTTGAATAATTTTGTTGCGCTAGTTTGAACAATTTTGTTGCGCTAGTTTGAAGAATTTTGTCGCACTGGTATGAATAATTTCGAAAGACACTGTAAACGCTCTTTATCGCACTACTTATTGCACTATACGCTCTTTATCGCACTTTACTCTATCGCACTCTTCATTTTTTTTCAAAATTATTCAAACTAGCGCCGTAGAATGGTTCGAACCAAGAAAAGAAAATAGTTCAATATTCCAAAATATTTATACCACTTCTTTCAAACCAAATGGCATTTCACACCAAATTTAAGAAGACTTCAATATTTTCGAATTTTATCTAGAGAATTTCTTTATGCACTACATTAGGGAATCTTCTAATGCAGGGTCAAAACGGATTAATCTGAACTAGTTTCCATATTCAGTGTATATACTTGTATGTTTGAATGGAAGTGCGAAGCGATACTTTTTTAAATACAGTGTTTTTCGAATTATTCGAAGCAGCGCGATATTCAAACCAGTGCGATAAAATTATTCAAATTAAATACAGTGTTGACTTACAAGATAACATGGAAACTTCTTTAGTTTTGTCTATATGGACCATTTATTGGAAGACTCATTGTAATACATGAAGGAATTCCCCAGATTAAGATTTAAAATATTTTAATTAAAGTTGGTGTAACATTATGCCATTTGGCTTGAAAGATTTTGGGAGTGGTACGAAAATTTGAATTATTGATTTGAATAATTTTGTCACTGGTTTGAATAAGTTTGAAATATTGCTATGTAGAATTTTGTCGCACTGGTATGAAAAATTTTGAAAAACACTGTATTTCAAACCAATATAAGTTTCGCACCCACTCGCACAAGTCTTCAAACCAAATGGCATTTCACTCCAACTTTTATTAGAGTTCAATATTTTGGAATTAAATCTCGAGAATTGCTTTATGTATTTCATTTGGAAATCTCTCAATCAAGGGTAGAAACGGACAATACTGAACTAGTTTCCATAATATTCTGTGTGTATACTTGAATTTGGTTTGAAAGAAGGTGCGAAGTGGTATGAAACTTCTTGAAATACACTACAGTATTTTTCAAAATCATTCATACCAATGTGACAAAATTATTCATACCAATTTCAAAATTATTCAAACCAAATACAAGTTTGAATAGAATAACATGAAAACCACTCTATTTTTGTTCGTTTCGACCGCTGATTGAAAAACTCTAAGAATAAAATGTAACAGCAATCAGCAAGATATAAAATTACTGAAAACTATTAAAAGTTGGTGTGAAACATTATGCCATTTGGTATGAATAATTTTGAAATTGGTATGAATAATTCTTTCGCACTGGTATGAATAATTTTGAAAAAGACTGTATATATCAAAATTGTTCAAACCAGCGCGACGAATTTATTCAAACCAGTGCGATAAAATGATTCAAACCAAATACAAGTTTTTATACCTAGGATAACATGGAAACTACTTCAGCTTTATCCGTTTCAACCGTTGATAGGAAGACTCCTCAATGTATAGATGAGGCGATTTTCCAAATTTTTATTCAACACTATGATTTTCATTAAAAGTTGGTGTAACATTATGCCATTTGGCTTGAAAGATTTTGGGAGTGGTACGAAATTTTGAATTATTGATTTGAATAATTTTGTCGCACTAGTTTGAATAAGTTTGAAATATTGCTATGAAGAATTTTGTCGCACTGGTATGAAAAATTTTGAAAAACAATGTAGTCTGAACCAATATTTCAAGTTTCGCACCCATTCGCACAGTGTTCAAACAAATGGCATTTCACACCAACTCTTATTAGAGTTCAATATTTTGGAATTAAGTCTCGAGAATTCCTTACTGCATCTAAGATTCTTCCAATCAAGGGCCAAACGGATAAAACTAAACTAGTTTCCACATTATTCTGGGTACTTGTATTTGGTTTAAAGAAAGTGCGAAGTGGTACGAAACTTTTTGGTTTGAATCGTTTTATCGCGCTGGTTTGAATAATTTTGCGCCAGTTTGAATACTTTTGAGAAGCACTGTACTTCGCACTATACCTTTTACATCCTTAATAATGTTTAATACTTAGACTAGCTGTTGATTCTTATAGTCTGAAGATTCGAAAATATGCTCAGCAATCAATTCAATCGGCTAAAAGTGCCCAATATTGCTTTAGATAAGGATTTCTCAGCTCTGATATGGTGTATCCTGTATATTCATACAGCTTGATTTGACCCGTGAGGAGTGCGTACCCACGGTGGATCAATACTCACCGCAAGGTACAGTATTTTTCAAAATTATTCACACCAGTGCGACAAAATTATTCATATTAGTGCGACAAAATTATTCATACTAGTGCGACAAAATTATTCATACCAATATTACAAAATTATTCATACCAAGTACAAGTTTTAATATACAGCATTACATGGGAACTACTTTAGTTTCGTCTGATTAGCCGTTGATAGAAAGATTCCAGGAAGGGAAAGTAATATCAATCAGCAAGATATAAAACATCTGATTACTGAAAACTATTAAAAGTGGTGTGAAACATTATGCCATTTGGTATGAATAATTCTGTCGCACTGGTATGAAAAATTTTGAAATATTGGTATGAATAATTTTGCGCGCTGGTATGAATAATTTTGAAAAACAGTGTATACGCACTAGTTACAGTATTTTCAAAACTTTTCAAGTCACACATTCAAACTAATGATCGGGAACTTTTATAGTGAATAGGATACTATCCATTTTGACTGTTAATTAGAAGACTCCAACTGTAGTATATATGGGAAGCTCTAGATTATGATTCCAGAATATAGAACTGTAATAAAAGTTGGTGTGAAATGCCATTTGACTGTTATGGGTGCGAAACTTGAAATATTGGCTTGAACCATTTTTCTTGGTTCGAAAATTTGCGCGCTGGTAATGAACTTATCGCGCTACCACACTAGTTATGACACTAGTTATGACACTAGTTATGACACTAGTTATGACACTAGTTATGACACTAGTTATGACACTAGTTATGACACTAGTTGTCACATTAGTTATCACACTAGTTATGACACTAGTTTTGACACTAGTCATCACATTAGTTATCACACTAGTTATCACACTAGTTATCACACTACTCCCTTCAATTCTCTTTATTCATATTATCATTTTTATATGTTAGTTATCTGTTATTAGTTGTTGTGACAGGTATTTAAAGATCTACCTTGGAATGGCAACCCATGTATTTATTCATGAACCAAGTAATACAGTGTTATCAGTATTCAAACCAGTGCGACAAATTATTCAAAGCAGCGCGACTAAAATATTAAACCAATGGTTCAAAATTTTCGTACCACTTCGCACAATCTTTCAACCGAATGACGAAATGTTTCACACCAACCTTTTAGAGTTCAAAATTGTGGAATTGAAATCTAGGGAATTGACTTATTTGGGAAACTTCCAATCGAATAAAATGAAAAGAACAGAACTAATTTCCATGTTATCTTGTATATAACTTGTATTTGGTTTGAATGAAGTTCGAAGTGGTACGAAACTTTGAATTGGTTTGAATAATTTTTCGCGCTGGTTTGAATAGTTTTGAAAAACACTGTACGAAGACTCGCAACACTGATAAGGGTAATGTTAAGATACGTTGCCAACTACTTGGTGATAATAAATTGAAGTTCAAACAATCTAGAAATATTTAAGGCAATTTTTGTAATCTTCTCTTCTATCTGTTTAAATTTACCAACAAATATACTAAGAATAAATATTGAAAGGATAACTTCGAAATTGATCTTGATGTACTTGTATCGCACTAGATACAGAGATTTATACCAGTGCGACAAAATTATTCAAACCAATATTTCATAATGTCTCGTAACACTTCGCACTTTTAAACCAAATGGCATAATGTATCACACCAACTTTTAAACCAAAAAGCATAATGTATCACACCAACTTTTACTACAATTCAATCTTCAAATTTTCTTAAATCTGAAAAATTACTCATATAATTTACTTGAAGTCTTCAATGAACCGTCAAAATGGAAATGACTGAACTAGTTTCCATGATATCTTGTATATAACGACTCGTATTTGGCTTGAATATTTTGTCATACTGGTTTGAATAATTTGGAAATATCAATTTGAATTATTTTGTCACACTATTTTGAGTAATTTTGTCGCACTGGTTTGAATCTTTGAAAAACACTGTATGAACTATTTTGTCGCGGTGGTTTAAATAATTTTGAAAACTGTATTTTAAAATATTGGTGCCACTTCGCACAATGTTTCAAAAAAATGGGCATAATGTTTCACCCAACTTTAATTTGAATTGAAAAATTTAAATCTTAATCTAGGAAATTTTCTCATATTCATTAATGAATCTTCCAATCAGAGTCAAAACAAACAAAATTAAACTAGTTTCCATGTTACCTTGTATGTAACAACTTGTATTGGTTTGGAAGATTGTGCGAAGTGGTCGAAACTTTTGAATCTGAATAATTTTTACACACTGATTTGAATTTGTCGCGCTGGTTTCAGTAAAGTTAAAAAGCTTTATCTACAGTGCCGTAGGTTTAGATTATTTATTAAATCGCAAAGATAGTATATCAAGTAATTTAAAAAGTCCTTTTATATTCTCTATTATTATTTTTTAATGTTTATAAATCTGAAGGGAGAAATGGCCGCTGGCTGAATGAGTAGTAAATGCGGTGGGTGTGTTATGGTTGCGGTTGCCACTATTGGCAGGTGGTCAAGTTGGCTCCAGCGCTGGTCGGAGTTGGCGCGAACGAAAGAGGTACAGTGATTTAAAAGTATTTACACTGTTTTTCAAAATTATTCATACCACCGCGCAAAAATATTCATACCAATATTTCAAAATTATTCAAACCAAATGGCATAATGTTTCACGCCGACTTTAATAGAATTCAGTAATTAGATAATTTATATTTGGCCGATTGATTGTACATAATATTCTTGGAATCTTTCAATCAACCGTCGAAACAGGCAAAACGAAAGTAGTTTCCATGTTATGTTATATATTAAGACTTGTATTTGGTATGAATATTTTGTCGCACTGGTATGAATAATTTTGAAAAATACTGTAAACTAGTGCGACAAATTATTAAAACATTATTAGAAATAGTAAAATTTTTAAACTAGTAAAATTTTTAAACTAGTAAAATTTTTAAACAAGTAAATTTTTAAACTAGTATATTTTTAAACTAGTAAAATTTTTAAACTAGTAAATTTTTTAAACTAATAAAATTATTAAACTAGTAAAATTTTTAAACTAGTAAAATTATTAAAACTAGTGCGACAAATTATTAAAACCATTTCAGAAGTTTCGTACCCCCAATATTCTTTCAAACCTAATTCAAGTTGTTATACAACATAACATAATAGTTCATTCATTTTACCCTTGAGTTCAATTTAGTACATGATGCAATTCAGATTTAATTTCAAAGTTTGATTCTGACTTCAGATTTGAATCTGATAATTTTCTGATGAAGGTTGACCATTTGTTTGAAGATTGTGCGAAAGGATTCGTAAATTTTAAAGTATTGGTTTGAATAATTTTGTCGCGGGTTTGAACAATTTTGAAAAACACCGTGGACTGGAGAAATAATCGGGCGCGGGCGGGATGGTCTGTTTGGGTGATCGTATCAGTGCATGCTGTATAGGAGGGTATGGCAGGATTGAGACGAGACACAGTCTTGTATAAAGCTGTTGAAATCACCACCAGATGATGAATAGTAAAAGAACTGTCAGGTAAATGAATCCAAGGTAATGAGTAGAAATTATCCAAAAATTTAGCATGAAAGTCATACTACGGAAATGCCCTTGAGGCGCAGGCTTTGATGGTTGTGGAGGCAAGGAGGATACAGTCTTTTTCAAAATTATTCATACCAGTGCGACAAAATTTTTCATACCAATATTTCAAAATTATTCAAACCAGATAAAACTTTCAATATACAGCAAAACATGGAAACTACTTTAATTTTGTCCGTTTCACCCTTAATTAGAAGACTCCAAGAATAGAATGTAATAGCAATCAGTAAGCTATATAATATCTGATTACTTAAAACTATTAAAAGTTGGTATGAAGCATTGTCATTTGGTATGAATACTTTGTCGCACTGGTATGAAATATTTTGAAGTATTGGTATGAATAATTTGTCGCACTGGTATGAATAATTTATTTGGTATGAATACTTTGTCGCACTGGTATGAATAATTTTGAAAAAGACTGTACTCGTGAGAAAGTGATTCGCGAAGGTTTCTGAGGCAGCCGCCCCGCGAAAATTCGAGGGCTTCAAGTCGATAATTTATGACCGCGTAGACGAAAAGCCCAGGCATTCAAACAGGAAAGAATCACAAGTCATGAAATTCTGTTATGCTGTGGCAGGAAGATGAAGAATGTGTGTTAATGAGAATATACAGGATTAATAATGATTAATGTGATTAACTGATTAATGTGATTAAATGATTAATGTGATTAAATGATTAATGTGATTAAATGATTAATGTGATTAAATGATTAATGTGATTAATTTGATTAATGTGATTAATGTGATTAATGACAGTTCAATGGGGAGAATATAGAAGCGAGAGCGAGAGCTAGGTGAAGTGAAGTGTTTTTAATTCAAACCAGTGCGACAATATTTGTGCGACAAATTATTCATACCAATGTTTCGAAATGTTTCGAACCACTTCGCACATCAAAATGGCTTAATGTTTCACACCAACTTTTATAGAACTCACTAATAAGAATTTTATTTCTGGACAAGTGTATATACTATTATTGGAGTCTTCTAGTCAACGTCAAAACAAAAAAAACTAAAGTAGTTTCCATGTTATGCTGTATTAAAACTTGTATCTGGTATTATTAATTTGTCGCACTAGTTTGAACAATTTTGAAGTATTGGTTTGAATATTTTGAAGTATTAATTTGTCGCACTGGTAAATACTTTTGAAAAACACCATATCTTGATTAAATAAAGTGCGACCTCCATGGAGACTTAACACCAATGAATAGTCTAAGTATGAGTAAAATTTCAGAATCAAACACTATTTACTGATACATAAATACTATACTTCTAATTTTTTAGAATTTAATCTAATGCAGCCGTTCAAAAAAGGTGGGGATCGATTACCCATTGGTCAATTATAGTTACGCTATAGGTTAAACCCTGTCTACATACCACGGATCATTATTATATATTCTGTTACGTTTCTACAGAGTTTTTCTTATCTACACCGTTATCTCTTTATTGACATGTCCAAGACATTTAGTGTGGCTCGAATATCACATTCCAGAACCTTTCTGAATATAAGACTCTAGATAGAAATCATCAATGAATAGTATATAGTAAATGTTATCCAAAGAATCTAAGACAGTCTACGAACTTTTTGAAGAATTAGAAAGTCAATGTCTATGAATATAGAAGTTGTTATTAACATCTCTTAAAATGGTAGTTGACTACGGCTGAGGATCTTCTCCTGGATTACAAGTTAATAAGCATATATTCATAATCATAGCTAACACACGAAGCAAGTGTTAAACTTTTGGCATAAAGCCAAGTAATAAGGGTTCTTGATTATCAAGAGGCCCATCTAATAAGGTTCTTGATACCAAGAGTACCATCTAATATGGCTCTTGATTATCAAGATCTAATATGGTTCTTGATACCAAGAATACCATCTAATATGGCTCTTGATACCAAGAGTATGGCGTAAAACCATCTAATATGGCTCTTGCATCGAGCAAGAGCCCCTTCTAATAAAAGCTGCTTGACTTAAAGACCCTAATAAGGATATTTAAGCTTGCTTTGACGTGAAAGAAACTTTTGAGCATTGGCATTGAGAATGCACTCCATACTCTCCTTGTTCTTTCTTAAGTTCAAGTACTCCTGTCTCAAACTGTAAATGTTGTCCAAAGAAAACTTCTTCAAGTCCATCTGCTTGGTGGAGTTAATAAATTTAATCTGTGCTCCCGTAGAGTCACATTCAAGCATCTGGTCAATAAACTTAGAGTTCACATCCACATGTCTGTTCTGCTTCCGGTACAAGCTTTTGTATTGCTCATGACAAGTCAACTTGTACTTGAGAGCTTGCTCATATTGAGCCAAGATCTCAGACATCCTGGTAGTTAGTCCATCTTCCATTCTACGGAGCCCCAAGTAGGCACTTTTGGTCATGGCCGAGAATTTGTTGTGAGTGTCATAGTGCTTCCTCAAACGTTTCTCGAAGTCATCCATCATCTCTGGCTTGTAATCGTGGCGTTCCATTTCTTCACATGTCTCGTTGAAACTATCAGCACAACCATTCAAAGTAGCCACAAGCATGTGTATGTAATGTTGGATCTTGTCAAAGTTGGCAAAGTACTCGTAGAACTTCTTCACACATATCAAAAGCAATTCGTCCTGGGCCGCAGTAAACTCTTGCATCTGCGAGAGACTTCTGCTTCTATACTTTCCCCGATTCTTCTTTGGACATTCCCTAAGCTTCTTCATGGTGATGTCATTCAAGGCCGCAAAGCGGTCCATTTCGTGCTGAGCCTTTTCAAATTCCTGTGTCAAGTCAATGTCCGGGATCTCGAGAAGATCGTCTCCAGCGGGCCGAGTAGTCTTCAAAATACCTTTCAATTTGATCTTCCTGTCGGGTTGGATTCCTTCATCTTGGAACTTGTCTTCCGCCATGTCACTATCGCTTCTGCACACTTTGGTATCATCACTGTGGTCATCACCAGCACTGCTTTTAGCCCGGAACTTCACTTTGCTTTCAGAACGCCATATCGAACTGCATTTAGTCAATGAGCCAAGAATACCTCTTCCAATTGCTTTGCTTTTACCCTCAATCTTAGTCTCAGAAGAGTCTACAGCAGAATCCTTCAGCTCAATAGACTCCAAGTCCCCTTTCGGCTTCCTCTTGAAAGCACTCCATAAACTACCGGAAAGCACAGCAGCCAGAACACTATCAAGACTCAGCTTAAGGGAGCTATTGGTCGACTGGGGGCTGATTGGGATTCCACTATTGCAGACTTCGGGAACATTGCAAGTGTCGTTAGTATCTTTGGCATCAACAGGCAAAACACAGGGATTTCTAGGAATAGCACTAGAGCGCTGAGGAACCTCAACTCGGTTTGCAGCTACTCGTTGCGCGTCCGACAGCTTAACTGCCGTCTCTTCAGTCTGCGCAACTCCTGGCTGCGAAATGACATTATCAGAAAGCTTTGAATCAGACACACAATTTTGGGACGCGAAACTCTGGACACTACTAGTACGCGCAACTGGCGGGCCCTCCAGGGAAGTAAGAGCAATGGCGCACAGTTTCGTTCCCAGAATCACGTGCTTTTTCAGCGACTTTCTGACTTTGTCCGCGAGCTTTCTAGCGGAGTCACGAATCGACCGGAAGGGACGCCAAGTGCGAATTTCGGAGGATGAGTGAGCTTCTTCCAAGGGGTTTTTATAAGGTTCCTCCTTCGAATTAGGCGAACCAAAAGCTGGGCGAAGGGCGGGTTTCAACAGGGCAGGTTTGACGGGTGCGATATCCAAACTGGGCATATTCGAAGGTGACATCTTGGAAGCCAATTTCCAAGCTTTTCGGGAACCACGTTCAACAGGCTTCTCAAATTGTCCAGCTTCATCAGACTTCTCGGGCGTTTCAACAATCTTTTCGGGATCTCCAGGATCATCAGGCTTCACAACAGGAACAGAATGGTCAACAATCGAAATGGGTTTGAGCTTTTTGGACAAGTTTACAAACACCTTAAAGAGCTTTGGGGTTTTCCTTTCCACCTTTTCGTCATTGTCTGGAACTGCTTCAAGCAAAGGGACCAGTGGCTTTGGGGAGGGAGCCTCTTGGTCTTTTTGCGATGACTTTTGAGACAAGGCAGTGGACAAAGCGGGGACAGAACTGGACAAGGCGGGGACAGAAACATTGGGAGATTTGGGTGCTAAGATTTCCTTGGTGAGAGTTTTCTCTCTGGGTTTCTTAGCTTCGCGGGCTAAAGACAGAACATGAAACTGATGCTTAAGATCGACAGGCTTACCTCCATTGAACAAATGGAAGGGAAAGTCAACTTCTTCTCCATCATCTTCTACTTCAGGAATTTGAGGGTAGGAGACGGGCTGGGGAACAGATTCAAGGGCAGAGACAGATTCAATGGAAGACACAGATTCAAGGGAAGAAACAGATTCAAGAGTAGGATCAGATTCAAAGGCAGGAACAGATTCAAGGGCAGGAACAGATTCAAAGGCAGTGGTTTCAGGAACAGATTCAAAGGCAGTGGGTTCACCAGAAAGCTCTTCAGTCTCAGTTTCCTTCTCCAAATGCTTTTGTGTCCTAGAAAAAAACAGAGGCAATCTGAAGAAGCCAAGAAACTTGGCGCCAGTTTCGACCTCTTCATCTTCGTCTTCAATTTCTTCAAGGACAGGAACTTCGATTTTGGATGAGGCAGTGATGTTGGAACTCTGAGAAAGTGGTCTAATAAGCTCGAAATCCTTGGCCAAAGCCTCCCTTTCCAAAGCTCTCAATCTCTCTTCCTCCAATCTCTCCTTCTCCAATCTCTCTTGCTCCAATCTCTCCTCCTCCAATCTGATTGCTTCCAATCTCTCCTTCTCCAATCTAATTGCTTCCAATCTCTTAGCTTCCAAATGCTCTTGAACAGCAACGGAGTTTTTGCGTCTGCGCTCAAGTTCGTCATCAGCAGGTCTCTCCTTTCTGGCAATCTCAAGCCGTTTCCTGGTCATTTTCAGCATTGGTGCATACACAACAGGACGACGAATGGGAGAATGTTCTTCATCTGTTGGCAACTCTGGCATCCATGCAGACACTTGGTTTTTCAAAACATTGAAACCATTGATAAGGGCACTTTCCAATGGAGCAGTGAGGTTTGTTGGAGCTCTTTCCATTCCAGGGAATGAGCCAGGCATCTGATCCTCATCCTTGGAAGTGGGCCGGGTCCGGGTAAAGGGACGAGGAGCTCCATAGGCATGGACAGGACTTCCTCTTTCGCTGGTTTTGTACGATACCTTGGGTTTGGGGACTCCCTCACGGTTCGCATAGCCCCGAATCTCCAACTTGGGGGTTCCAGGAAGCTCGTCCAGAACTGCAGCAGCTTCAAGGCGTCTCTTCTCGAGGGTCTCCCTTGCCTTCTTTTGGCGTTCCAGTTCCTTATCCTTATCGTCGCCAGTAGCTTGAGACTCAAGCTGGACGTTGAGGAAATAGTCGGTGTGATGGTACTCGTGAACCACATCAAAACCGACTCCAGGCTTGCACTGGGGCCTTGGCTGGTTAAGAGTAGAGTCTCTCTTGACATACGCTGTCTTAAACTCATACGGGTTTACTTTGGGTTTTTCCCAATACATGGTGGATTCCGGCGGCATAGCGCTGGAGCCACGGAATGGGCTGTCGGGTGAAATCATTGAAGGCACAACTCTAAGTTTCGATAAGATACTTTGTTGTGGACAATGAGGGGGGGTGTTTAAAGTGGTGAGATTACAGAATAATCAAAAGTGCCCGAGTACAGGGCACAGGCAGTCACAAGCAGGTCACGAGACAGACACAGAAGCAGACAAAAAGCGGCCACAGAAAGCGAATACAAAAAGTAGATACAGAAAGGATACAGAAAGGATACAGAAAGATACAGAAAGATACAGAAAAAAACTAAGTAGTGTACATCACTTACGACTTGACCAAGAATCTTGTTACTTTAACCGGAACATAAATCTACTTGAGTGAGTTCATGTCGTTTATAGCTTTTAGTGATTGATAGTGAAGGGCTTAGATAAACGTATCATAGCAACGTCTTTATAGATTACTCTCTACACTGTTTGATAGTTTTGGCGGTCCTAAGGTCTACAAGGTGTTATATGGCTCTTGAAGTTGCACGGAAATGGCTGCGAAAATCCTGCAGACAACACCTTTTTTAATCACCATCCGAGGTCAAGAAGTGTTCGATCAGAAAAATTGTAGACGTCACAAGGGGATTATATCTTGGAAGAGATAGACTAGCTGAGAGAATAAGGAGAATAAGGAAGGATTAAAGAGACTAATGCAAGACTAGAGACTAGAGACTAGAGATAGAGTGAACAATATGAGTAGGACCAGAATAGACTTTAAGATAAGAGTATAGACTTACATATAACGTATCCAACATTATTAAGTTAAACTATAAGATAGAGATAAATAGACTAAAGTGAGAATACAAGAGTATACAGTATTTTTCAAAAATATTCATACCAATGCGATAAAATTATTCATACCAGTGCGATAAAATTATTCACCAGTGCGGCAAAATTATTCATACCAGTGCGACAAAATTATTCAACCAATATTACAATTATACCAAGTACAAGTTTTAATATACAGCATAACATGGAAACTAGTTTAGTTATAAAATGGAAACTACTTTAGTTTGTCCGTTCAACCGTTAATTAGAAGAGTCCAAAAATAGAATGTAATAGCAATCTGCAAGATTTAAAATATCTGATTACTGAAAACTATAAAAAGTTAGTGTGAAACATAATACCATTTGGTATGAATAATTTTGTTGCACTGGTGTGAATAATTTTGAAATATTGGTATGAATAATTTTGTCGCACTAGTACAGTATTTTTCAAAAATATTCATACCAGTGCGACAAAATTATTCATACTAGTGCGACAAAAATATTCATACCAATATTACAAAATTATTCATACCAAGTACAAGTTTTAATATACAGCATAACATGGAAACTACTTTGGTTTGTCCGTTTCAACCGTTAATTAGAAGACTCCAGGAATAGAATGTAATAGCAATCAGTAAAATATAAAATATCTGATTACTGAAAACTATTAAAAGTTGGTGTGAAACATTATGCCATTTGGTATGAATAATTTTGTAACATTGGTATGAATAATTTTGAAATATTAGTATGAATAATTTTGTCGCACTGGTTCGAATAATTTTGAAAAATACTTTACTTTTTCAAAAATATTCATACCAATATTACAAAATTATTCATAGCAATATTACAAAATTATTCATAGCAATATCACAAAATTACTCATACCAAATGCAAATTTTAATATACAGCATAACATGGAAACTACTTTAGTTTTTTTCGTTTGGCTGGTAATTGGAAGACTGTAAGAATGGTAAATTAGAGCAGTCAGCAAGATATAAAATATCTGATTACTGAAAACTATTAAAAGTTGGTGTGAAACATTATGCCATTTGGTATGAATAATTTTGTCGCACTAGTTTGAATAATTTTGAAATCTTGGTGCTGGTACACTGTTTTTCAAAATTATTCATACCAGTGCGGCAAAATTATTCATACCAATATTTCAAAACTATTCATACCAATATTTCAAAACTATTCATACCAATATTTCAAAACTATTCATACCAATATTTCAAAATTATTCAAACCAAATAAAAGTTTTAATTTACAGGAAACATGGAAACTACTTTAGTTCTTCCGTTTCACCTTTAATTGGAGGACCCCTAAATATATGAGTCAATATTCAGATTTCAGATTTCAGAATATTGAATTCTATTAAAAGTTGGTGTGAATTATTATGCCATTTCGATGAATAATTTTGTCGCACTGAATAATTTTGAGATATTGGTATGAATAATTTTGTCGCACTGAATAAGTTTGAAATATTGGTATGAATAATTTTGAAAAACAGTGTATTCTAAAATTGGTTGAATATTCTAAAATTGGTTGAAATTGGCTGAATATTCTAAAATTGGTTGAAATTGGCTGAATATTCTAAATTGGTTGAAATTGGCTGAATATTCTAAATTGCTTGAAATTGGCTGAATATTCTAAATTGGTTGAAATTGGCTGAATATTCTAAATTGGTTGAAATTGGCTGAATATTCTAAATTGCTTGAATATTTTATATTGGTTTGAAAATTATAATATCACTTTATCATCGCTAGGCATAATTCCTCGTATTACTCTATGTAAATCACTGCCCTGGCTTTACAAAGTCATCGGCAGAAATGTGCGCCTTGTCACACATATTCTTAAACAAACCGTTTTGCCTGTACAAAGTCCATGGTGTGCCCTTCTCAACAACGTGGCCCTGGTCCATCACCAAGATCCGGTCGTAGTTCAAAATGGTCCGCAACCGGTGCGCAATACACAAGATGGTGCTCCGGTTGAACTCCCGGCTGATGGTAGTCTGGATCTTGGCATCGGTCTCGTAATCCACAGAAGATGTGGCTTCGTCCAAGATTAAGATTTTGGAGTCCCGAACCAACGATCGTGCCAATGCTATCAATTGCTTTTCGCCAAGCGAGAAGTTTCCGCCGTCATCGTCCACTATCTGGTCCAAGTGGTACTTGTGGAGCTCCTCGTAGTTGTTTCCCACCAACGAAGTGGCCTTAATCTTGGGTAAGATGTCCAGGTCAATGAGCCCGGATCGGCGCACGGCATCCCACAATAAGTCGTCATCAAATTGCTGGAATGGGTCCAAATTCTTCCGGATCGAGCCCTGGAAAAGCACAGGGTCCTGCGGAATGATCGACAACTTGGACCGCAAGTCGTGTAAACCCATTTGCGAGATGTCGAGCCCGTCTATGGTGATGGAACCGGACTCCAACTCGTTCAACCGGTACAAGCCTCCCATTATGGAGGACTTTCCTGCTCCAGTGCGGCCACAGATTCCCAACTTTTCGCCAGGATACACGCCAAAGTTCAAGTCCTTCAACACAAGAGGCAAGTTGTCTCTGTACCTCATGGATACGTCATTGAACTGGATGTAGCCAGCAATGGGCCATTCCTTTGGAGGCTTTGTCTCGGACTTCTGGTACGCAGCTTCTTGGGGCAAGCTGAATGCGTACGAGTGCAACCTCTCAACGGAGTTCATCTCGTTTTCCACCTGCGTCATGGCTCTCACGGTCAACGATAAAAGACCCACGATCTGGATCACGTAGTTCAATAATAAACCCGTGGAAGAGGCAGAAATGTTGAACTGGTTGGTCACACATAACAACGAAATCAAAAGCGCGAACGATGCAGCAATAATATCCAAGTAAACACACAACCATCTTTGGTTGGCAATGGAAAGAAAATATGCTTCGTTCATGCGGTTCAACAAATAATCGTTTTTCTCAATAAAACGCTGCTCGGCCTTGTATGCCTTGATCACAGTCATTCCACTCAATACCTCGTTGAAATTATTGTACACCACAGATCTCTGCACCGCTTCCAATCTCTTGATTTCTCTAGAAGACCCAGAGTACAAGCTGGAAAATACCACGAACATGAACACCAAAAAAGGTACAGCAATAAGAAACCATGGCAAGTAGCAGCAGCAAAGGATGATGATACCAATGATGGTAGCAAAGGGGAAGATGAACAATCTGATCTGCTCGCCAAGCTGATTATCCAAAGAGTCCGTGTCCTTAGTGAATCTGTTGAGAACTCTTCCCAAAGGATTGGTGTCCATGAAACTCATTGGCACGTGCAAAATCTTCTCCACGGCCTTGACGTTCAACATTTTGGCGGACCGGTTGTTCATGTATCCCAACATGGTAAATTGAATACCGGTGAAAAACACCGTCAACACCGCGAAAACAACGTACATGGTGATGTAGAGCTTTTCCAGCACGTTTTCAAAGCGGTTTTCCATCCAGAAAGATAACCAGGTGTTGGTGAACAATTGACAGAACGTGGAGAGCGCCACAAGCAAAAGAAAAATGGGTGCAGCGAATATGCCAAAAATGCCCGACCCCAACTGGATGAATTTCTTGTACACATCCCAAGAGACTGCGTTGACAGAAACATCTTCATCTTCAATAGTTTTCCCAAACTTTTCCATGGCGGTTTCAGGCTCTTTCGTAGCAACTCTATGGACATCTTCCTCACCCTTTTCGGGACCAAATTGCACTGGGGCATTTCCTGGCAAAAGACAAAGATTCTTTCCAAGATCTTCATTGGAGTAGTTGATGTTGTCTGATGGATTATCCTGGTTCTCCTGCTCTTTGGTAGCTTCATCGCTGTGTTCCACCAACTTCTTGAATGCATTGTTTCTCTTGATGAGCTCGCTAGAGGTGCCACAGTCCACGGACCCGTCTCCATTCAAAAAAACAATCTTGTCCGCAGACGAAACCAACGACAATTGATGAGTGGCCAAGATGCGCGTGTGGTTGCGCAACAAGTTGCCAAATAGACTGTTGATGATGTGCTTTCCGACCCTGGAGTCAACAGCAGAGAGGACATCATCAAAAAGTAGAATACTGGCATCATTGTAGACGGCACGGGCCAAGTTGATTCTTGCCTTTTGGCCTCCGGAAAGCGTCACACCTTTTTCGCCAATTTCCGTCATGTCGCCATGGCTCAACACCTTCAAGTCGTCTCCCAAGCAGCACGCTTCGATGATTTTCTGGTATCTGTTTTGCTCAAACGGGTTGCCGAAAATAATATTGTCGCGAACAGTGGCATTCTGAATCCATGGAGCACCACACAAAAGAAGATCGGTGCACACCAGGAATTTCGCGGTGGCTGGGTTGCTCAATTGCATAAATCCAGCAATGGCTGAGAGGAGCGATGACTTGCCCAGGCCAATGACTCCAGTAATCACCACGAAATCGCCCTTGTTGACGGTCAAGTTTACGTCGAAAAGGCCCCGGAACATCCTGGATTCCTGCACCAAGCTCAGCGTAAGGAACAGGTCCAGGTCAGAAGCATAGTAGGAGATTTCTTTTTGTTCCACGTGATGGTCGGTCTTTTCAAGCGTTCTTTTTTTTCTATCCTTGGTCTTCTTGTCCAAATCTTCCCAAAGAGAGTCAGTCTCATCATTGTTATTATTGTTGTTGTGGAAATTGTCCCAGATAAAGTCTGCGTGAGCAATATCAATAACAGGTGTTTTCTCATGAGAATGCGCATAGTTGTTTCTGGAAAACTCTGTAGAAGCAGACTCCTTCTCATCGTTGTTTCTACCAAACTCTGTAGAAGCAGACTCCTTCTCATCGTTGTTTCTACCAAACTCGAATGTAGAAGCTGGCGCACTTGGAGCCTTGGTAAAGTATTGATCCTCGGAAACATTCAACTTCTCCTCAAGAGCCTCATCAAACTCAGAAGCCCCCAAAAAATCCTTGCATCTGCGGAAGCCAATGGTGGCATCAGCACCCGTAGCCAAAGCAATAGGTAACAACATAATGGCTTGGGCCAAGATGGAGAACAATGACAATGACGAGAAAACCTGACCTGGCGCCTTCATATTGTCCAGAGCCCACATAGTCACAAAAGATACCATGGACGTCAATGTAGGCAAAGTAACAGCATAGGCAGTGATGAAGTTTCTCAAAACATCAATCTGGAAGATGAACAGCATCTCCCGGCGCCGCACGCTTGTAATGTTCTCCTTGTAGGCGTCTTCCCAGGCGTAAAACTTGATGACCTTGATATTGTTGAGCACCTCTCTCATTAAACTGATCCGCTCATCAGTGAATTTGACCACTCTTTCTCTCAAGGTGTAGAGTTTGGATGTCAAGAGCACGCACACCACCAAAGAAAGAATAAAGAGTCCAATTCCCGCCAAAGAAGTGACACCAATATTGTGCAATAACAAAGCCACAGCAATCACCACAGGAATGGGAAAGCAAAGCACTAGCGGCTGGAAACCAATGGCCAAGTCGATTCTTGAGAGGTCGGTGGTCATCAAGCTGGTGATTCTGCCGGTGGTGAATTTGTGTTTCAGTTTGGCCAGCAATTTGAAACTCTTCAACATCACATCCTTCGTCAAGATGGACTTGGTGGCGGCACCCACCACCATGGCATTATGGAAAAAGTGGTTCAACAACATTCCATTGATGAAAATCAACACCACTGCGCCCACAGTATAGCCGATTCCATCCTTCAAGGTGGACGTGATTCCATAGTATGAGTATTCCACGTAGTCAATGATGCGGCGGGTGATTAAAGGTGCACAGGCCTGGCACGCAAATGAGCAAGCCAAAAAAAAACACAGTAGACTGTACTGCCACTTGAAGGTGAGGAATAGCGCGTATGGGATGGCATACATGGGCCACTCATAATGGCGAGGGTTCAGGTGTGCGGCACTGGTGTGGCCAGCCCGCTGCAACTTGCGCAACTTCTTGGCCCGGTCGTTTCTCAATATCCTCTCTAAGTTCTCGCGGTAGCGCATGTGCATGTCTTGGACGGTCAATTCCTTGGGGAGATACCACAAGTCGTCGGGGACCAAGGTTCGCTTATAGCCTTTTTTGATGATGGGCCAGAGCCACATGAAGACAAGCTGAGAATAGAGGGGAGCGGAGAGCCATGGGTATGGCTGTCTTTCATCCTCGGATGGGATTGGGGGGACATCTTTGCCAAAGAGAAAGCTGAACCAGCGCTTTTCATTTTTGAGTTCTGCCACGCCTTTTTCGAGTTCCAGGATACGTTCCAGATCGGCTTTAATTTCTGCATGTTTCTTTGCCAACTTGCGCTGGGCCTTTTTGCGGCGATTTTCTGGGTGACTTTCTGGAAGGTGGTGATTTTCTGGGAGGTGGTGATTTTCTGGGAGGTGGTGATTTTCTGGAAGATGACTTGCACGGTGCAGCCGACGCTTATCTACCGGACGACGCCATTCTTCTGCATCAGATTCCTCCATGATTTTCTCCGGAAGTATCTTCATATGGCGGGGTGACTTGCGAATGGCTTCCAACGACAGATCGTCCAGCTGGTAGTCAACGTATGTCTGGGTTGTGTCGGAGAGAACCGAGGAGGCTAGGTACGATTCCCGCTTGCGGTGGTTGTCCTCAATCTGATTATAAGGAGTGCTCTCAGCAATCTCGTGGCCGTGGTTGTAGCGCTGGAAATAAGGGTTTTGCAGGTTTTGCAGGTGTCCAGGGGTCCGGGAGTGGTCGTTGTTTCTGCGCTTCTTGTCCTTTTGGATGCGTGAGTAGTAGTCACTATTGGAGGCAGGCATGGTTGGGGGGTACACGCGAAGTCAGATCGCGGAGGGGTATAATGAGTCTCGAGAGACGAGGAAAAGATGCTAGTGGGATATGCTTAAAGTATTACAGTACGGGGCAAGAAATGCCTGGGCATTCCGGATATATATGAAGTGGGTCATGAACATTTTCTTTTTTGGCCCATGCATGTCCGCACCGCTCCGTACGTTGGCGCACATGGTTTTTCCTGTTTTCAGTCATATCATAATAATCTCGCGCAGCAACGAGCGTCCTGAGATGGCATGGTATGCATTCCATATACTGAGAAGAGGAATTGCGGCCTCCGAATCCCGCACCGCACAGATGTGTATGTAAGAAAGCGGGAATGTATGCAGGTCCCCAAAACTATGTGCCGGATATTTTAAGAGATTAGGGCATCGCGCGCTTTTTCTGTGCCGGCTCTGCATATTCCTAACTTGATTTGCCTATTTCAAATGTGGGGAACGTCGGGAGGAGAACCTTAAGCAACATTCGGGCGTATGCACTAAGCGAGCTGCTCCCCTCAATGCTTCAGAGTTTACTGTTTTAGATCGGGACCTCCTATATGGTGACTAGCAAAGTTCTATTTTAGCGGGGGGCACTTTATACAGTGGAGCCCTTATGCAAGTGTCTGCACGCATGGAGCCTTTGAAGGGTTGACTTGGGCAGTTTCTGTGCACTCCATCTGACAAACCAGATTCCATCCTTATTATCACACCTTACTCCAATCGAACACCGAGGATATCTAATAAGCATTTAGGTTTACTAATCAGTGCACTATTTAATTCATATAGAATAAGAATTATACTACTGTATATAAAGAGAGCTGTTAGATTTTGTGTTTTGAGATATCTAAATGTTATTGATTTGGTTGAGGAATTTCTAGTACAGTATTTTTCAAAATATTCAAACCGCGACAAAATTATTCATAGTAATATTTCAAAATTATTCATACCAGTGCGACAAAATTATTTATACCAAATGGAAAATGGTTCCTACCAACTTTCAATAGATTTAGTAATCAGAAAATTTATATTTGGACGATTACTCTTATACACCATTCCTGGAGTCTTCCAATTAACGACTAAACGGACAAAACTAAATAGTTTCCATGTTATGCTGTATATTAAAACTTGTACTTGGTATGAATAATTTTGGAATGGTATGAATAATTTTGTAATGTGAATAATTTTGTAATATGAATAATTTTGTAATGGTATGTGTTAGATTCTTTGATAACGTCAAGTACTTGGTTGTTCATTGTATTCGTTGATGATTCCTGGAAAAGGGGAATCAGGGTTACTTATATAGACTTTCA
>VATE01000332.1:0-12581 GCA_008065195.1 Metschnikowia amazonensis | reverse complement strand
TCTCTCTCTCTCTCTCTCTCTCTCTCTCTCTCTCTCTCTCTATCTCTCTATCTCTCTATCTCTCTATCTCTCTCCCTACTTCATATACTAACTCCAGTGTCTTCTCTATTTAGTGGTCGCATCTGCTCTTATTTAGGTGCCTTGGACTCTATGAGAGTAGCTTCTGTCTTTTGGGTGGCCGCATGTGTGGGAACCTTTTGTGCTGGTAGTAATCTGCAAGTGGTACTCTGGAAACTTGGAAAAGGCGTGGGCCTTGGCCTCATCAGTGTGTCGTCGTATTTATACATGTTCGAAGTGTTGGCTTCGCCTGATCGGGCCGTGTGTGTGGCCTGGAGGGTGGTGATGCTGGTGGCAGGGCAGGCGTGCTTATATGCAGTCGCGCTTCTTCTTCGGGCCCGGGTAGGGTCTCCGGCTGCGTTTCACTACGCGTGGGTGGCTGAAGCATTCTGGGGCGTACTTCTTATAGGGACGACATTTTTCTTACCTCAATCTCCCAAGGTGCTCTTGGAGAGGGGGAAATGGCTGAGTGCCCAAATGACACATGCGAAGCTCACTCGGGTGAGGCGAAAGCCCAGCACACGGAGTGTGAAGACAGGAAAGAGTGGGAGATCACAGAGTCTGGTGAAAGATTTGAATGGGAATTTGAATGGGAATTTGAATGGGAATTTGAATGGGAATTTGAATGGGAATTTGAATGGGAAGGATTTGAGTGTGAAGGATCTGAATGTGAAAGATTTGAATATGAAAGATTTGAATGCGAAAGAATTTAATCTGAAAGAATTTAATGCGAAAGATTTGAATGCGAAAGAATTTAATCTGAAAGAATTTAATGCGAAAGATTTCAATCTGAAAGAATTTAATGCGAAAGATTTGAATGCGAAAGATTTCAATGAGAATGACTTGAATGATTTCAATCACTTCAATAACTTCAATCACTTCAATGACCATAATTTGAATCAACAAATCAATGCCAAACTTTCTCCCTCTCTTCTTACTCAGAAATCTCATCATACCACCAAAAATCACCTGTCTGGTCAATCACCTGCTATAAGCCGCCCCAATAACCCTATGCATGGCTGGCTCAAAGCACTCTTTTGTCTGCAATTGGCTCAGCTCCTAGGTGTGGTGGTGTCGCCGCTCTTCTGGCACTATTTGGGCTCGTTTTGCCTGTTGTCAACTCTGGCTGTGGACATGTGTTTCCATGCCCAGTATGTACTCCAGCTCGTGTTCCTGGCGTTCCCTTGTGTCTTTCTTAAAAGTGCCAGCCGTACCAATACCTTGTCGCTTGGATTGCTGCTCATGGCCGCAGCATACATCACCATGAGTGTGGTCAGCTTTGTCTTCTCATCCAGGTCTGATATGGCGCCCAAAGCCTACCTGCCTCACCACACAGTGCGCAGCTTCCCTGCTTCGTCCATCTTGGCCTTGGCTTCTTTTGCTGTTTCTGTATACTCGTCGCTTGTGGCTGCCACACTTCAGCTCCACGGAGCCGAGTCGCTAAGTGCAAACTCCAGGTATAAGGGCCTTTCCGTGGCCACATCAACAGCCTATGCGCTGGCAGCTCTCCTCAATGGCTTCCTCCTCTATTTCCACGCTGTTAAGCCTCCCATTGTTTTCACTGTTGTTGCAGTATTGACTGCTGCCCTGGCGGTGGTTTTCATGTATGCTTCTGACACTCTTGGGGCGTCCATGGCTGACGACATTCCGTACCTGGTGCCATCAACCGCACACTCTGTGGAGAATCTTCTGGCAGAGGCTGCTGAAGATTCAAGCCAAAAACCTCTGAAATTGGTGGAAGACGCAGGCCAAAAGCTGCAGAAATTGTTGAATGAAGTGGTCCAAAAGCCTCTGGCTGAAGTGTTGGATGATCCATTTGCTCGCGCTCGTGATCTCGCTGGATCCGTGCCTCCCGACACGTGCATCACGCCATTCCAGCCACTTGGCCATACGCAGAACTTCATCCACATCAACAAAAGAGGCCCTTTTCAGCTGCTCAAGCCGTCGGAGGCAAGGACCGTGGGGACCTTAGCCACAGCCAAATCGCAGTTCACGGCTCCCCTAGTTACGGCGTTGACACGGCTTCCGGACGACCGCGTCAGTCTTCAGCTTTCACGGAGCGCCTCTACATCGACGGAGAATAAGGAGAATAGGGGAGACTTCAGCGACTTGTGGCCGGGGCCATATTAGTTATATAATGGTTGTGTAATTGTCGCGTGATTTTCATGTGATTTTAAATGTGAACATCACGTGATTGTCACGTGACCTCGCTTGATCTCACTCCCGCACTCCACTACCCGTAGCGCTATCTACACCTCCACCGCCATGTCGTACCAGCCAGTAGAAGATGTATGTTATATGCAGCAGTAACATGTTCGTTACTAACTTTAGTTAATTGAGCCGGATGTGCCTGGCCAAGTCCTGCAGAATGGTATGTATGAGTTGTCTAGAGTGGGATAGAACGCGAGGGGTATATTAGTGCCAGGTGTCTTGATATAGAGTGATAGTGATTCCAAGGATTCGAAGTTTATTTGAGTGGTAATTCTGAGTTTCTGTGTATTTGATCCGCACTCTTGAAATTGGGGTATCCATAATCAGAGCAGACTCTAAAAACCTGTCATTTCTGTTACCAAAGACACAGGATTCAGACTGATGCAAGGATTTCGAGTTATCAGGTGATTGATTTGGAATTAAGTTGATTCTGATTTCTCAAGAGCTTAAGACTGAGTCTTCATATCCAAGAGTCATAAGTGTGAGTCTTACAACTTAATATCTAAGACTGAGTCTTGAGTCTTAGGTCTGAGTCTTGAGTCTTAGGTCTGAGTCTCAAGTCTTAATACATGGTCTGAGTCTTTGATTCTGATTCTCTAAGTCTTTGAGTTTGAGTCTTAAGTCATGATATCTCAGCCTGAGTCTTAAGTCTTGATTTATATGCTGAGTCTTAAGGCTTGATATCCAAGAGTCTTAAGTGTGAGTCTAAGTCTTCATATCCAAGAGTCTTAAATGTGAGTCTAAGTCTTAATACATGGTCTGAGTCTTTGAGTTTGATTCTGCAAGACTAAGTCTTTGAGTTTGAGTCCTAAGTCTTGATATCTAAGTCTGAATCTTAAGTCTTGATATCTAAGTTTGAGTCTCGATTTCTTAGTGTGAGTCTTAAGTGTGAGTCTTGGGTCTGAGTCTCAAGTCTTAATATCCAAGAGTTTTAAGTGTGAGTCTTAAGTCTTAACATCCGAGTGTGAGTCTTAAGTCTGAGTCTTAAGTCTGGGTCTCAAGTCTTAATATCATGGCCTGAGTCTTTGATTCTGATAGATAAGACTAAGTTTTTGAGTTTGAGTCTCAAGTCTGGATATCTTCAGCCTTGATTTCTTAGTCTGAGATTTAAGTCTTGATATCTAAGTCTGAGTCTTAAGTGTGAGTCTTCAAGTCTTATTATCTAAGTCTTCATATCCAAGTCTTCATATCCAAGTCTTCATATCCAAGTCTTCATATCCAAGTCTTCATATCCAAGTCATATCTAAGTCTTAATATCTAAGTCTGGGTCTTTGACTCTGATTGTTTGACTGAGTCTTTGAATCTGAGTCTTAAGTCTTGATATCTAAGTCTGAGCCTTAAGTCTTAACATTTAAGTCTGAGTCTTTGAATATAAGTCTTAAGTCTTGATTTCTTAGTCTGAGTCTTAAGTCTTAATATCTAAGTGTTGATTTCTTAGTCTAAGTCTTAAGTCTGGATATCTTAGTCTGAGTCTAAAGCCTTGATATCTTGAGTCTGAATTTGAAGTCTGAGTCTTAATTCTTGATATCTGAGTCTGAGTCTTTGATTTTGATTCTGTAAGACTAAGTCTTTGAGTTTGAGTGGTAAGTCTTTATCTCTCAGCCTGAGTCTTAAGTCTTGATATCTAAGTCTAAGTCTTAAGTCTTGATATCTAAGTCTAAGTCTAAATCTTGATATCTAAGTCTTAATATCATGGTCTGAGTCTTTGATTCTGATTCTCTAAGTCTTTGAGTTTGAGTATTAAGTCTTGATATCTAAGGCTGAATATTAAGCCTTGATATCTAAGTCTGAGTCTTAAGTCTTGATATCTCAACTTGAATCTTAAACCTTGATATCTAAGTCTGAGTCTTGAATCTTGATTTCTTAGTCTGAGTCTTAAGTCTGAACATCTCAGGCTGAATCTTAAGTCTTCATATCTAAGTCTAAGTCTTAAGTCTTAATATCTAAGGCTGAGTCTTAAGTCTGAGTCTTACATCTTAATATCTAAGGCTGAGTCTTAAGTCTGGATGTCTTAGTCTGAGTCTGAAGTCTTGATATCTAAGGCTGAGTCTCGAGTCTTCATATCTAAGTGTGAGTCTTAAGTCTTAATATCTAAGTTTAAGTCTCAAGTCTAAGTCTTAAGTCTTAATATCTAAGTGTTAATTTCTTAGTCTAAGTCTTAAGTCTTGATATTCATCTGAATCTTCGATTATTAGTCTTTGGTTCTGATATCTTAGTATGAGTCTTAAGTCTTGATGTCTTAGTCTGAGTCTTAAGTCGTGATATCCAAGAGTCTTAAGTCTGGACATCTCAGGCTGAATCTTAAGTCTTGATATCTAAGGCTAAGTCTTAAGTCTTAATATCTAAGTCTGAGTCTTTGGTTATTAGTCTTTGATTCTGATATCTTAGTATGAGTCTTAAGTATGAGTCATAAGTCTTAATATGGCTGCGTCTTAGGTCTTGATATCTAAGGCTGAGTCTTACGTCTTGATATCTAAGTCTGACTCTTGAGACTGCATCTTCAAGTTTGAGTCTTAAGTCTGCGTCCTGAATATTAAAGCCTCTTAGGCTTTGGACCTAGTCTGAATAACTAGTCTGAATCTTTAAACTAGTGTGAATCTTTAAACTAGTCTGAATCCTTAAACTAGTCTGAATCCTTAAACTAGTCTGAATAGCTAGTCTGAATCTTTAAACTAGTCTGAATCCTTAAACTAGTCTGAATCCTTACACTAGTCTGAATCTTTGATATAAGTCTTGTCTCAGTCGAAACCTTCAAGTCCAATCTTCAAGTCTGGGTCTTGACTCTGGGTTCGAGTCCTTGGGTTTAATCTGGATCTCTAAGTTTAAGTCTGAGTCTACTCAATCTTTCCTCTTTGACTTAGCCTTTGAACCTTTTCTCGTCCTTTTAAGGCTTCTGTCTTGAAGATATCAGAACTCATATGGATCTGACTGTTACACAAGTCCTGATATTGAGGTACAACTCATTGATCTAAGACTTTCTGAGCCTTCCAAGTGCAGCTACTGATCCATCTCATATCCATCTCATATCCATCTCATATCCATCTCATATCCATCTCATATCCATCTCATATCCATCTTCTATCCATCTCCTATCCATCTTCTATCTCCTCCTTATTCACTCTAATACTAACCCTAGTCGAATCTGCTCCTCAAGCTCCCAAATCAATCAAGCCTCAGATTAATGGAAGTATGTTCCGCGTCGGCTTCTACAGTCGCTACTTTGATATCAATACTGATGACTTTCTCGGCAAAATTGTCTTGGCTTTAAACCCCCTCAATAAAGCTTCAGTGGTGTCAACCCATACTACTGATGGCCCTACAGAATTGTATGGGTTTTTGTGGATCAATGCAACTATCGTCTTCCTTATGTTCGTCTCTTCTACTGGAGCCAATCTTCTCGCCCAGTGGTTGTATGCAGGACAGCACGATCAGAAGTACGAGTACGATTTCCGGTTACTCACGCTGTCTGTGATGGTTTTCTATGGCTATGCTGTGGTGATTCCCGCTGCTCTCTACGTGGTGACCACATGGGTGATGAAGTTCAAGGACCGACTTTCGCTCACCAGAATGATCTCCATCTACAGTTACTCAGGCATTTTCTGGGTGCCTGCCACCGTGGCCAATGTGATTCTAGCGGTATTTGTCAGCAACAAAACACACCACTTTGTGTTGAACATTTTGCAGTGGGTTTTGGTGGGGCTTACGGGAGCTTTGAGTGGTGTTAGCATTATTCTAAAGATCCGGCCCATTATAGTGAAAAACGTCATGGATGGCAGTGGGAATGGAACTTTGGATGGGGCATTGGAAGGAACTTTGGATCTGAATAACGAGGGGAAAAAGCGGAGCATGATGGTGATTGGTGCTTTGGTGCTTTCACATTTGGCATTTGCAGTTACAGTGAAGGTAGTGTTTTTTGGCATTCAATGATGAGAAATGTTGATTGCAGGAGCAGATCAAGAGAACTATGCAGGAACTGAACCAGATTAACATATCAAGGTGCAGATCAACATAGTGGAACGTGCAGAGCAAGATATGTCAAGGTGCAGAGCAAGATATATCAAGGTGCAGATCAACATACTGGAACGTGCAGAGCAAAAATGAAGAGCTACTTGATCAGGTTCCGATCACTGGTTGGTCGGTGCGCTTTCTTGTTCGCAACATGCAGGCGCGGGTGAAGCCCTAAGTCCTGCATATAGCCGAAGAGGTATATAAACCTTCGCGATCCGCAAATTTTTTCAGCAGTTGTGTGGAAATCAACGAACAATATGATACGATAGGGTGGATGATACGATCGTATGATAGGATCGTATGATACTGTCGACTATCATCGACTGATTACTCTTTATCGTGAAGGTATGTCTTTTTTGTGACGAAGATTATTTGCTTTACCAATTGTTCCAACTGAATTACCGGGTTGACAATCGCATTCGTTAAGTTTCAGCCTTGTATGAGTCACTGCCATTTGAATCATGTACTAATATTTAGGTATGTTTACTAGAGCTCATGACGATACTCGTGACCGGGCGGACATATGCGCTCCGGCTCCCCTTTCTTGTACAATAGGAAAGGAGCCGCGTCTCTGTGTACAATTTTTGAGGTGCTGGGGCCGGGGACTTGATGATAGGTCTTTTGCTGAAGCTTTCTTTCGAGAAACTGAACTAACATTGTAGTATTATTTATTGCTTTTGACACGGCTCGCGTGCTTTCGATGATGATCTCAACATTCACACTGTACGAGAAGAATTCTTCGGTGACTACACACTAAAATCTGATTTAATGAATCTGAAGAAAGCATAGCGAGACGGTAGAAAGAGCTGCTGTAACTTTTAAACCGTACATCCGTAAGAGGAATTTATAATTGACACGTCTTTTCGGATGTACGGTGTAAAATGTTGAAACTAGTGCGACAATTAATCCCAGTGTAAAATTGTTCAAACTAGTGCGACAATTAATCCCAGTGTAAAATTATACGCTGTAAAATTACGCAAGTGTAAAATTATTCACCAGTACGATACAATTATTCACCAATACTTCAAAATTACTCAACCAGTACTTCAAAATTACTCTACCAGTACTTCAAAATTACTCTACCAGTACTTCAAAATTACTCTACCAGTACTTCAAAATTACTCTACCAGTACTTCAAAATTATTCATCCAATATTTCAAATTATTCAAACGAAATACTAAGTACAACCTCTATTTAAGATTTCAGAATATTGAATTCTAAAATAGTTGGTGTAAACCATTATGCCATTTGGTTTGAAAGATTGTGCGAAGTGGTTCGAAACCTTTGAAATATTCGTTTAAATTTTTGTCGCACTAGTTTGAATATTTTGAGTTACAGTCTTTCAAAATTATTCAACCAAATGGCATAATGCTTCACACCACTTTTAATAGTTTTCAGTAATCAGATATTTTATATCTTGCTGATTGCTATTACATTCTATTCTTGGAGTCTTCGAGTCAACAGCCAAGAGGACAAAACAAATGGAGTTTCCATGTTATGCTGTATATGAAAATTTTTATTTGGTTTGAATAATTTTTTAATATTGGTATGAATAATTTTGTAATATTGGTATGAATAATTTTGTAATATTGGTATGAATAATTTTGTCGCACTGGTGAATAATTTTGTCGCACTGGTATGAATAATTACTGTATTGGTTTGAATTTTGTCGCACTACTTTGTTGTATTGCTCGAATATTGTCGTAGCTAGAACCAGTCAAGAATGGTTGTATGGACTCTAAAGCATGTACCGGAAGTATGGGTTCTGCTTGTCAGTCAAGTCAGCAAATTCAATATTCTCAAGCACCTCTATGTTCTCGTCCACATACTCCAGGTCCCGTTCCTTCTTCCCGTTGAGGCGCCAGAAATTGTAGTAAATCACCATGAGGAGAAGCGTGGAAGTACAGTTGCACACCACAAAACTGATCTTGCCTCCCGTATAAGTCGGCGCCTGCTTGTCAATAAAGGTCTGTGGCCCAATCAAATTCCCTACACAATAGCCAATGAGGAAAATGGCGTTGCACGTGATCTTCTTCGTGTGCCCCGCGATGTTCGAAGCCACCAATGACAAGATGCAGATGGTGGTGATCGGGTACACGTACATGAGGTAGTAGCCCGCCAAGCGAGTCAGTTTGGAAGAGCCAAACGCCAACATGCAGGCACTGGCAATAGTGATACACGATGCAAATATGGAAATGGCCATGCGATGTTTCACATAGCGAATCGACCATGCAAACGAGATGCACCCAAAAAATTCCACTGCCCCGCACGGCATATTCATGTACAACGATTCCCTGGAAGTGTAGCCAAAGTCCGACTGGAGCAAAATGCTGCCGAAATTGGTGGTGGCACCGTTGGGAATATTGGACGAAATTCCAAAGAGGAAAAATAACATCACGTTAAGGTCCGTCAACGCCTCCTTGAATTGCTCCATTTTGAAATGGCGGTTTCCAAAGCCCTGCTGATTCAGCCGAATGCGCTCCACCACAAGCTTTTTTTCGTGGTCTGAAAGAAACCATGCCTGGGCTGGTGAATCCGGTATATGAACAAGAAATAAAACACCTATAACTATAGTCATGAGCCCGGTCACCACAAACAAGATTTTCCAGCCCTCCATGGAATACGACAGCGCATGCGCAGCCACGCCATAAGCAATTCCCCCGCCTATGGTGATACCGATACCGTTGCACGAAAACCAAATGGCTGTACGGAGAAACTGCTCTTCTTTGCGGTACCACTGACTGGTGAAAATCACCATGGCTGGCGTCACGGCCGATTCCAACATACCTAGAACCGTCCGAAGAGTGATCACTCCTGCATACAGCCGCGGCGTAGCATGAAGGCACAACACTGTACCCCAGGCCAAGATAAAGGCAGCTGTGACCTTTGAGAGGGGAAACCGCTGGATCAATGTATTAGCGGGGAATTCAAAAAACAAGTAGCCAATGTAAAATGCTGTGCCACACCAGGAGTACATATCGCCCTTCATATGGAAGTCATCTTTGAAGCCCATAACTGCGGCATATGAGCTGGTAGTTTTATCCATAAACTGACAAGCATAAAGAAGGCAGATAAGAGGCATAAGATACATATCAATTTTTCGGAGAACAAGACGATTATTTTCATCATCGAGTTCCACATGCAGCTCGTGCAATGCAAGGTCCATTGCAGAATCGACATTTCCGGTGATATTGATTTGTTTGCCATTTGCCAGGGTAAAGCTAGTAATTGTATCAAGACGATTAACATTTTGACGATTAAAAGACACGACCGGGTTTAAGCTGTGATTAATTTTTTCCATAGTGATATATTTTGACTATTCTTTCACTTTCACTTTCACTAAATTTTTCACTTTCACTTATACTATTCTTTTCACTATTCTTCACTATTTTTCACTATTCTTCACTATTTTTCACTATTCTTCACTATTTTTCACTATTTTTCACTATTTTTCACTATTTTTCACTATTTTTCACTATTTTTCACTATTTTTCACTTTCACGTTCACTTCACTGTGGTTCACTCGGCCGACTGGCTCTTATAAATATGCCAATGGTCATGAGCCAGTGCTAGCGGAATGTTAAATCTTATCTACTATCTTGCAGCATTTGGACGTGCGCGCCGATAAACGTATGCAGGTTCGGCGATTTTGTGGTTATATACAGGATTCCGCTTAGAAAAGTGGACGACCAACGGGAGGTCGTCCATGAAATGGTTGAATGTTTCTGAATTAAGTTTTTAATTTAAAGTGAAGGTTTGGAGTATAGATTATAGAGTTGGTAGAGTATAGGTAGAGTATACTTTAATGTATAGGGTGTTCACAGGATTAGGTGATGGTTCAGAGTATTTTACAGGTGCGCATTTCTCTGCGATAAGATCTCCGGATGTGAAAAATACCCTACTACCGTATTTTTCAAAATTATTCATACCAGTGCGACAAAATTATTCATGCCAACAAAATTATTCATACCAGTGCGACAAAATTATTCATACCAAATGGCATAATGTTTCCCACCAACTTTTAATAGTTTTCAGTTTTCAGATGTTTTTATCTTGCTGATTGCTATTACATTCTATTCTTAGAGTCTTCCAATCAACGGCAAAGCGGACAAAAGAGAAGGAGTTTCTATGTTATGCTGTATATTAAAAGTTATTTTTGGTTTGAATAATTTTGAAATATTAGTATGAATAATTTTGTCGCACTGGTATGAATAATTTTGAAAAATACTGTACTAGCTTCTACTGGCCTAACTATTACTGAACTAGTACTACCAACTTTATTTACTATAGTGTTTCAAAAGTATTTAAACCAGAAAACGTCAAATCAATACAGTGACTTCAAAAGTACAGTGTTCTCCAAATTATTCAAACCAATGGCATAATGTTTCACACAACTATAATTCAATATTCTGAATCTAAAATCTGAAGATTGCCTCATATATGTATTTACGAATCTATTAAGGGTGAAACGGACAAAACTAAACTAGTTTTCATGTTATGCTGTGTATTACTTATTTGGTATGAATAATTTTGTCGTATTGGTATGAATAATTTTGTCGTATTGTGAAAGTCTCCAAATTTTCGTACAACTTCGCACAATCTTCAAACCAAATGGCATCATGTCAACTTTCATCAGAATTTATCAGAATTAAATATCAGAAATATAAATCTGAAGATTGCCTAATACTACATTTACGAGTCAAGGATCAAACCTAATGAACTATCTTCCTTGTTGACCTGTATACAAGGGTTGAAAGATGTGAAAAGGGGTACGAAACTTTTTAATTATTGGTTTGATAATTTGCACTGGTTTGATAATTTGCACTGGTTTGATAATTTTGCGCGCTGCTTTAATTCTTTCGAAAAACACTGTAATTCAAATGCCGCACATTCTTTCAAATCCCCATGCTGTATAGAGGATAGGAAACCAGTCAGTTCCGTCCGTTTAACCGTTGATTGAAGACTCCCAAATGAGTAAATATAAGATTATTCTTCAGATCAAAATTTCAGAATACTGAATTTTGATAAAAGTTGGTGTGAAAAATTACGCCATTTTGAAAGACTGCAAAGGCATTTGAATTAATGGTTTGAAACATTTTGCCGCACTGTTTGAATAATCTTGCGCACTATTTAAATAATTTTAAAACACTGTATTGCTAGGCTTCAGACCACAGAAACAACCTTCGATTTTCTAATGGGAATCAGAAAACTGGGATTTATTGGAGTAGACAAATCTGTTGTCTACAGATAGAGTTAGAATCTGTTGTCTACAGATAGAGTTAGAATCTGTTGTCTACAGATAGAGTGTATAGAGTCTACAGTCAGTCTACATACAGTGTTCATGAGATCATTTAAACGTACTCTATGTCTTGAAGTTTTTCAAACTATGTATTAAACCAACCTAGAATATGTTGTGATGATGCAGTAAAACCTGGATATGTGATCTCCAGAAGCCGTAGTTCTGAAGGCTCTTATTTGAATTTACACGACCTCATCCTACATGGGTGAGGAAGAATATGGGTGAGGAAGAATATTTCATATTCTTTCTCTTCAAAGACCTATTCTCTCTTATCTTATTTGAATATATAAGCTTTACGATGTTGTTACAGGAAGTTCCCCAAGGGACTACCTCAAAAGAGTTCTTCAATAGACTTCACTCTTTCGTACCAGATGGCAGTGACTCCTACAAGGGTTGGATCCTTGATGAGGATTTACCTTTACCGGATATTGAATATGACTTGGAGAAAGTATCTTCACAGGTTATGAGCCGCTCTTTATTGAAGACACCACCTCCGTTGGCCCTCACAAGTTGTTTGATCCCGCCCTTTTTCCCGAGTGGTACTTCGGTTTCAAGGATATACAAGCCACGCTATTTTCGTTCCACAAGGAACGACCCCCAAAGAGTTCTTTAATAGACTTCACTTTCTCACTGATCCCTAAAAACGTTGACCAGATATTGAGTACACTTGGAGAAAGTATCTTCACAGAATAGATGAGGAACCCCCTGGTAAATCCTTGCGAGGAAAACCTCACTGTCCTATACACTGAGTATGTCTCTACCTCCATCTCAGTATTTTAGTAAGGATATATTCCAAACATCTTCTGCCGTGAAAATTAGCTCTTTCCAAGCGGTAATTCGTGAAGCGACTAGCACTTTCGTCGAGGAATGGGCCCACACCCATAGGGAGCTTTGTTGTATAGCAGGTGGCATCTGCTACGCTTTGATGTAGAGCAGGTGGCATCTGCTGCAGTTTGTTGTATAGCAGATGGAATTTGCTATGCTCTGATGTTGAGCAGGTAGCGTC
>VATE01000181.1:12349-28156 GCA_008065195.1 Metschnikowia amazonensis | reverse complement strand
TCACGAAGACGGGGTCTATCGTGATTCCTCCACTAATCGCGCAGCGTAGCTATAATTTGGGCCAGTGGGTAGTGTAATACCCAAGGTGGATCTGACAGGTATGAATAATTTTGTAATATTGGTATGAATAATTTTGTAATATTGGTATGAATAATTTTGAAATATTGGTATGAATAATTTTGTAATATTGGTATGAATAATTTTGAAATATTGGTATGAATAATTTTGCCGCACTGGTTTGAAGAATTTTAAAAATACTGATCTTGATAAGTTTGCCGCACTGGTTTGAAGAATTTTAAAAATACTGATCTTGATAAGTTTGCCGCACTGGTTTGAAGAATTTTGAAAATACTGGTTTTGATATCTTTGCCGCACTGGTTTGAATATTTTGCGCGCTGTTAAAGAGTTTTGAAAAACACTGTACTAGGCATTAATCTAGTGGTTGTTAGATTCTTTGATAACGTCATGTACTTGATTGTTCATTGTATTCGTTGATGATTCCTGGAAAAGGGGAATCAGGGTTACTTATATAGACTTTCAGGATATAGAGGTATGGCTCCACATCCTGGTATGAAACTGGTTCCCCACGCTTCATGCAGGCAGTCAAAGGGAATGAACAACAAACGCCGTGATAATGAGTTAGACACTGGCGGTAGTAGGGAGACAAGTCCGGTTTCCCATGCTTGGGTATGTGAGTCCGGCTCTAGTTGCCTCAGGTCCCGCCTAGATCGACTGGCGTAGATAAACTTGTATTGTATTAGTAGTGTACTGCTCATACGGGATCTGACGGTGGTAGGTTCCTATAAATACTCCTATACTTATAGCCTGTGCATTTAGAAACTCAGTAACTCATCTCCTATTTCAAATAAAGATATCTTATTAGCATATACTACTTTTCCCAGATATCGGGTATTAAATCTCTGGAGCTGTATCACCGGGTCTATATAAGTAGACCTGATTCTTCTTCAATGTAATCATGAATCAACTAATCACTAATTAAAATCTAGAGTCTACCCATATACTATACTACTATACTATACTAATACAGACTTATTAGTTCATATCTCCAGTTATGATTTCTTGGGAGTTTTCAGTAATCAGAAATTTTATATCTCGATGATTGCATATATATTTTTCTTGAAGTCTTCCAGTCAACGTCCAAACTGACAGAACTAAAGTAGTTTCATGTTATGGTGCATATTAAAAGTTTTATTTGGTTTTGAAATCTTGTATGAATAATTTTGAAAAAGACTAATTTTGAAAAAGACTGTACAGTCTTTTTCAAAATTATTCATACCAGTGCGACAAAATTATTCATACCAATATTTCAAAATTATTCATACAGTCTTTTTCAAAATTATTCATACCAGTGCGAAAAAATTTTTCATACTAGTGCGACAAAATTATTCATACCAATATTACAAATTTATTCATACCAAGTGCAAGTTTTAATATACAGCATAACATGGAAACTACTTTAGTTTTGCCCATTTAGACGTTAATTTGAAGACTCTAGGAATGTTATATAAGAGTAATCGTCCAAATACAAATTTTCAGATTACTGAATTCTATTAAAAGTTGCTAGGAAACATTTTCCATTTGGTGTGAATATTTTTGTCGCACTGGTATGAATAATTTTGAAATATTAGTACAGTCTTTTTCAAAATTATTCATACCAGCGCGCAAAATTATTCATACCAATAATTCAAAAGTATTCAAACCAAACGGCATAATGTTTCACACCAACTTTAATGGAATTAAGTAATCAGAAATTTTATTTGGACAGCTGCTTATATATACTATTCTTGAAGTCTTCCAATCAACGGTCGAAATGGGCAAAACTAAACTAGTTACCATGTTATGCTGTATATTTAAACCTGTATTTAGTATGAATATTTTTGTCGCACTGGTATTAATATTTTTGTTGCATTGGTATGAATAATTTTGAAAAATACTGTATGAATAATTTTGTCGCACTAGTTTGAATAATTTTGAAAAATACTGTATTGGCAGTAGATATCATTATATGCAGTAGGTATTATGGTAGATGTTGGCAGTAGATATCATTATATGCAGAAGATATCCTTTAGCAGTAGATATTATGGTAGTAGATATTGTACTAGATATCATTATATGCAGTAGATTTGGCAGTAGATATTGGCAGTAGATAGTATATGCAGTATATATCATTATATGCAGTGCATGTCATTATAGGCAGTCAATGGATATGTGTATGGAGTCCAGCATAGTTGCATTCGTCACGTGACTGCTTTCGGTGCAGTCTAAATTTGCCGTGTAGTCACTTTAGTATTTCAGTGTAGTCACTTTACTGCTTGTGTAGTCTCTTTACTGCTTATGTAGTCACTTTACTGCTTGTGTAGTCTCTTTACTGCTTGTGTAGTCTCTTTACTGCTTCAGTAGTCACTTTACTGCTTCAGTAGTCACTTTACTATTTCAATGTAGTCACTTTACTATTTCAATGTAGTCACTTTACTATTTCAATGTAATCACGTGACAGTTTTCCGTATAGTCACGTGACTGCTTGTGTAGTCACTTTGCAGCTTGTGTAGTCACTTTACTGTTTCTGTGCAAACACTTTACTGCTTGTGCAGTCCCTTTACTCACGCGTACTCCCTTTACTGCTTGTGTAGTCACTATACTGCTTCAGTAGTCACGTGATGTCTTCAGTATAGTCAGGTGACGTCTTCAGTTCCGTCACTTTGCTGCTTGTATAGTCACTTTTTATTTCCGGATAGTCACGTGACTGCTTCTGTAGTCACTTTGATGCTTCTATGCAGTCACTTCGATGCTTCTATGCCGTCACCTTACTACTCGGCACTCCCTTTACTGCTCGGCACTCACTTTATTGCTCGACACTCACTTTCCTGCTTGTGTGGTCACGTGATGTCTGCAGTTTAGTCACGTGACTACACAAGCAGTCACGTGATGTCTTCAGTTCAGTCACTTTGCTGCTTGTGTAGTCACTTTATTATTTCTGTGCAGTCACTTTACTGCTTGCGTACCCCCTTTACTGCTTCTATGCAGTCACCTTACTACTTGGCACTCACTTTACTGCTCGGCACTCACTTTACTGCTCGGCACTCACTTTCCTGCTTGTGTAGTCACGTAACCTCAAACCACTGAAATTGAGCCGGGCTGTGGGGTGCAGATTCCTGCACATAATCGTCCAAACGCCTCATCGCTTACCCCCGGTATATGCCGGTTCGAAAAAATGCCTTGATCAGCATAAAACTCGGCATTGTATGTTCTGCGTCTGTGGGCGTATACTTGCTGATCCTTTGCCCAACTATTGCAACTTATTTTGCTTTTTCTCTACTGCCACACAATCAACCACGAGCAGTATAGTCATCACCAAAGTGTCATTATACAGACAAGTCATTACAGACAAGTCATTACAGGCAAGTCATTACAGGCAAGTCATCAAAATACATCATACCAACTATCATCATTATCATACAGACAAGTACATAACTCCACGCATTGTCATCGAGGGTCCCATCGCTAAACTGAATACATCTTCAACTTCGGGTTCACATCTTCATCTTCGGGTTCACATCTTCATCTTCGGGTTCACATCTTCATCTTCGGGTTCACATCTTCATCTTCGGGTTCACATCTTCAACTTCGATTTACATTGACAACTTCCGGAATTTCATCTTCCGGAATCTCATCTTCCGGAATTTCATCATCACAAATTCCAGAATCTCATCACAAATTCCAGAATCTCATCTTCTCAAATTCCGGAATCTCACCTTCGGGAATCTCATCTTCCGGAATCTCACCTTCACATCTCCCGGATTTCCCAAACTTCTCCGTGAATCCACATTCTCTCATTCTTCCCATCCATCATGCTGACAAAACTGGAATCCGCTTCGCCGGCGTTCTCGGAGCTCCAGTCATTTAAACTGCCGACCCCTCATAAAGTATCCTTTTTGGAATCGTTCCAACGCAAAACTGAAAAAGACTTTCGTACCAAAGATCTCCGAATGTCCCACTTAGCTGTCATAGCTTTAAGCAGTGGCCTAGGCACCGGACTCTTGGTGGGGTCTGCATCCAAGCTTCGCCTTGGAGGTCCTCTCGCGCTATTAATTGCCTATTTCTTCGTGGGCCTCATGTGTATATGCACCATGAATGCTGTTGGGGAATTGACCGTGGCATACGCAGACTTGGAAGGTGGCTTTAACGAGTGGTACCAGATTTTCTTGGACGATTCCATGGCCTTTGCCTTGGGCTGGAACTATTTCATCATGTGGACCACGGCCATCTCGCTTGAGCTTGTGACGGCGGCCTTGACCATCAAGTTCTGGAACACCTCGGTGGACTCCGATGTGTTTGTGGCGGTGTTCTTGGTGTTCATCTTCGCCGTGAACTTTTTCGGAGTCAAAGGCTATGCCGATGCCGAGTTCATTATGAATTCCATCAAGCTCCTCATGTTGACAGGCTTTGTTGTCATGGGCATCTGCATCGATTTGGGAGCCTCGAGGTCGGGCTTCATTGGCGGAAAGTATTGGCACGACCCCGGCTTCATCACCGGCTTCAAGGGCGTGGTGGTGTGCTTTTCCACGGCGTCCTTCTCCATGGGAGGAACTGAATTCTTGGCACTTTCGGTGTCGGATGTCAAGAACCCCCGGCGAGCGCTTCCTGTGGCCATCCGCCTCGTGTTTGTCCGCATCATCTTCTTCTATTTCGGCTCCTTGACTGTGGTGGGGTTGCTCGTGCCCTATGATAACCCTCGCTTGATGGGCTCTGGTGCATCGGCCACGAGCGCCTCCCCATATGTGATTGCTGCCAGTATCCACGGAGTCAAGGCCGTTCCACACATCGTCAATGCGGTGATCCTCAACTCGGTGATATCCGTGGCCACCGCAGCCATGTACTCGTCGTCGCGACTTCTTCGGTCCTTGTCCCAACAGGGATATGCGCCCAAATGGTTTGATTATACCGATAAGGCAGGCAGACCATTGCGCGCGTGGCTTGTGAGCGTTGCTGCCAGTTTCTTTGCATTCATCGCCACCTATGCCAAGCAAGACGTGGTGTTCAACTGGTTGCTTTCCATTGTGGCCCTTTCGCTAGTGTACATCTGGTCGGGTCTTTGCATGTGCCATCTTCGGTGGAGAGCGGCGCTCCGCTATAACCAAGTTCCATTGGAGACGCTTGGCTTTGTGTCTTATACCGGCGAATGGGGCTCGTACTATTCGATTTTGGTCAATATCCTCATCTTGATTGGTCAGTTCTGGGTGGCCCTCTTTCCCGGTGACACCGCCGATGTGAACAACTTCTTCCAAAACTATACGGCTGTTCCGTTCACGCTAGTGTTGTATCTTGGCCACAAGACCATCACCGGAAAGTGGAGGCCGTTCTATATCAAGGTGGAGGATATCGATGTTTTCAGGGGGAGAACCATCTATGACTCGGAGATTTTGACTCTCGACAAGGAGGAGAAGCGGCAGAAAGTCCGAGCCGCCTCGTGGTTCTGCAAGCCATTTGTGTGGTTTTTTTCTTAGTCTCCTAGACTATTTAATAGATTTTGATAACGAACACTGTGTTGAGTTTGCATTCTAGCTTTTGAGGCACCAAATGAAAACTTAGCTAGAAGATCATTTCACTGGACACACCACATAATCATTTGTAGCTCAATGACTGGTATTTGCATGACGATAAGATTAACCAACTCTGAAACACTAGATATTCAAACAACCAGTATCGGAATCCATGGTGACATGATTTAACAAGTAGGCATTGACAGGAAGTATTCACAGGAAGTATTCACAGGAAGTATTCACAGGAAGTATTCACAGGAAGTATTCACAGGAAGTATTCACAGGAAGTATTCACAGGAAGTAGACATTCACAAGGAAGTAGGGCTAGATATATATAACAAAGGTTCACTAAAATAAATCTTCAGGTCTATCTTCTGAAATAAAAAGCTATTGCAAAAGTATATTTCCAGGGAATGTCATCAATTTATACTTATCCAAGGTGACCTTGCATCTGTGCGATTTGCAACCATCGCACAAACACGACACCCACTTGCTAAATTCTGTGACATTCACAAACTTGGTATGCATCACCATGCGGTAAACTAGAAGCATCATAATATGCAGATATTCTCTTGGTTGATGCGGGCGCCGGGCACATTGCAGTGCACTGCGCCAAACATGTTTCATAAAATCACGCAGTCTATGAAAAGCTATAAAAGGCGTGTATTCCACCCTCGAATTCTATATACTCTAAGAAAGTGTTTGCGCGATTATTTTCCTGTCCATGCGTATCTTCTAAAATACAGCAATGATCTCGGGCACAACACCGTGCATTGAAATGTGCAGCCATATTATATGATTTTTGAAGGACATACTTTTGGTGCACGGGCAAAATCTGATGGCTGTCATTTCCCAGAACAGTGGTCGCTCGAAGTTGGAACCAGTCGGAATCTTGGATCCGGCATACAACGCCGCAGCCAGTTCACGTTGCTTATCGCACGTGAGATGGCATCCATCAATCATTACACCATGGAAGCAGAGGAGCCGGAGTACCAGGTTGTGGACCAAGATGAACTCGAAAGTTCCATTTCTCGCAAAGCAAACAAAGTGATTCTTGCAAAGGAGCTAGAATTGGATGAGAAGCGTCTCCAGAAAACGCTGGAAGCCTTGGCCAAAGCCAACCACAAAATCAAGACCCTTGAGAACCGTTTGAACAATTCCCGTACGAAACTCTCCCAAAGAAAAGAGCTCAGAGATGAGATTCTGTGGTTTCGAAACAATGAGCAGGCGGCTTTGGTACAAGATTTACAAGATATTCAGCAAAGAATGAAGGAGAACCGAAAGCAACTACAGGGTAGCGGAACACAGGCCATGGAGGGTGAAACAGAAAAGGATTTTTTGATTCGGACGGGAAAAATAACTGCTTTTGGCTCTGCAAGTGGATTTACCTCTGAAACTGGCACCCAATCCCGAGTCAATCTCCGAGCCCCAGGGTTTTATGACTCTACAGAGAGTGTTGATGAGAGAGCTAATGTACAAGGTGATGAGAGAGAGGAGTCAGAATCTGCAATTGCTGACTTCAAAAAAGAAACTGACTCTGAAAAGGATGCTGACTTCAAAAAAGATACTGACTCCAGAAAAGATACTGACTCCAAAAAAGAAACTGACTCTGATAAGGATACTGACTCCGAAAAAGATGTCTCCGAAAAAGATGTCTCCGAAATGGATGATGCATATCAAGAAACTTCTGGAGAAGATGCTTCTGATTCTCAAAATGAGGCTGATGCATATCAAGAAACTCCTAGAGAAGATTCTTCTCTCTCTCAAAATGAGGATGATGCTTCTCTCTCTCAAAATGAACACTCAAGTTTCACTACAGTCTCCTCAGATCGCAATGTGGATGATGGAAATGAGCTTTTTTATCAACAAAGATTAAAAGCTTGGGTGGATGAAAGGCTGAAGCTTCGTGGCCCCTCTGAAAGTGGTGAAAAAGAAGAATGGTTCATGCCCCACCCAAAGATACCAGATGCAGTTCTCAATGACAAATTCAAGCTTCCAGGTGACGTTTTCCCATCTCTTTTTGATTACCAGAAAACTTGTGTGCAATGGCTTTGGGAACTATATACGCAAAAGACAGGAGGCATCATTGGAGACGAAATGGGATTGGGTAAAACAATCCAAGTCATTGCATTTCTTGCAGGCCTACACTACTCCAATTTATTGGAAAAGCCGGTTTTATTGGTGGTGCCAGCTACAGTTCTTAACCAATGGGTCAACGAATTTCATCGTTGGTGGCCGCCGCTCAGATGTGTGATTCTCCACAGCATCGGATCAGGAATGACCAAAAACGGCAAGAGAAAGCGAGATGCTTATGACATTCTGGATGATGAGGACCAACCGAAAGTGAGTGCAAGCCACACTCTGGCCAAGGAAATCGTGGACCGGGTGTTTGAAAAGGGGCACGTGCTCGTAACCACATATATGGGACTACGCAACTATTCCAGTCTTCTTCTTCCAAAGAAATGGGGATATGTGGTTTTGGACGAGGGTCACAAGCTCCGCAACCCCAACCTGGAGATTTCGCTCACGTGCAAGAGGGTCAGGTGCCACAACCGCATCATCTTATCAGGCACTCCAATCCAGAACAATTTGATTGAGCTTTGGTCTCTATTCGACTTTGTTTTTCCCGGTCGGTTGGGCACGCTCCCGATCTTTGAGCAGCAGTTTTCCATTCCCATAAATATGGGCGGATACTCCAACGCGTCCAATGTGCAGGTGCAAACTGGGTACAAGTGTGCCGTGATTCTCAAGGATTTGATAGCACCGTATCTTCTTCGGCGGCTCAAGGTGGATGTGGCTCAGGACTTGCCCAAGAAGCACGAGATGGTTCTATTTGTCAAGCTCACGCAATATCAACAGGATATGTACGAGCGGTTTTTGGGTAGTGAGGATGTGAGTTCGATTCTCAACGGCAAGCGAAATCTCTTGATGGGTGTTGATATGCTACGCAAGATTTGCAACCATCCTGATTTGGTGGAGCGAGAAATGCTTCAAAAAAAGAGCAATTATGACTATGGAAACGCTTCCAAATCGGGAAAACTACAGGTGGTGAAGAATCTTTTGCAACTATGGCAACTGGAAGAGCACCGCACGCTTCTATTTTGTCAAACAAAACAAATGCTTGATATTTTGGAGAAGTTTGTGGGCCATCTCAAGACACTTGATCACCGACATTTCAAGTATTTGCGCATGGACGGGTCTACTCCCATTGTTCAGCGTCAGCAGTTGGTGGATACATTCAACCATAACACCAACTATGACGTTTTCTTGCTTACCACCAAGGTAGGCGGTTTGGGGGTTAATCTCACGGGAGCTGACCGCGTCATAATATTTGATCCGGACTGGAACCCCTCCACGGATATCCAGGCACGTGAAAGGGCTTGGAGATTGGGCCAGAAAAAGGATATTACCATCTACAGGCTTATGAGTGCAGGAACCATCGAGGAAAAGATATACCATCGGCAAATCTTCAAGACGTTTCTCACGAATAAAATCTTGAAGGATCCGAAACAGAAGCGGTTTTTCAAGATGAACGATCTTCACGATTTGTTTACGTTGGGCGACCCCGAAGAAAAAGGAACCGAGACTGGCGATTTGTTCCTGGGCAATGAGCAGGTGTTTGGAGGAGAAAAAGAAAGAGTATCGAGGAAGTTGAAGAAGACCGGTGATGATGATTTCAAGCAGGTGGCCAGTATCATGGGAGTTTCGAAAATGGACAAGTTCCAAGGAGGCGAAAGCGAAGAAGAAACAGAGGAAACAGGTGACCAGGATATCATGAGTAAGGTGTTTTCCAAGTCCAAAGTTCTTCACAGCACATTTCAGCACGACGACGCTTTGAATGGAGCCAATGAAGTTTCATTAGTGGAGAAGGAAGCGAACCGCGTTGCCAAAGAGGCCGCAGAGGCATTGAAAAGGTCACGGATGAGTGCCCGAAAGAATGTGATTGGAACTCCTACATGGACAGGAAAGTTTGGGAGTGCGGGGCGATTTGGGGTGAAAAAGGCCAACAACTATGGCGGCGAGCTTTCTTCTGCCCTGATCTTGAAGGAGTTGAGACAGACAACACCGCAGGGGGATTCGGACCAGAAGCAGCTTTTGGAGCATCTTGTTAAGTTTCTACAGGAACAGCCGGGACACTTTAGCAAGTCCAAAGAGATTCTCCAAGCACTTCCAAAGGGAGTTAATGTGAAGAGTGAGACAGAGATGGTGAAGGTACGATCACTTCTCCGAGAAATAGGAGAATGGAGGCGACAAGAAAGGGGATGGAAGTTGAAGGAAGGATGGAGAGGGGAATAGAGAATAGAGAAGAATAGAGAAGAGAGAAGAATAGAGAAGAGAGAAGAATAGAGAATAGAGAAGAATAGAGAAGAGAGAAGAATAGAGAAGAGAGAAGAATAGAGAAGAGAATAGAATAGAATAGAATAGAATAGAATAGAATAGAGAAGAGAATAGAATAGAATAGAATAGAGAGAAGAATAGAGAATAGAGAAGAGAATAGAATAGAGAAGAGAATAGAATAGAGAAGAGAATAGAGAAGAGAATAGAGAAGAGAATAGAATAGAGAGAAGTACAGTGTTAGAAACCACATAGGTATGCTACCTTTATGGGCATTTATATCCTAGACTATCAGAAACTCAGCAGCATCCCCAGTCTCCGTACTACAGAATTTTCAAAATTATTCACCAGTGCGATAAAATATTCACACCAGTGTCATACAATTAAAACCAAGTTTTAATATACAGCATAGCATGACTCATTTGTCCATTACCATTGATTGAAGACTCCAAGTAGAATGTAATAGCAATCAGCAGGATATAAAACATCTTTATTGAAAACTATTCAAAGTTGGTGTGAAACTTTGCCATTTGGTATGAATAATTTGTGGCTCTGGTATGAATAATTTTGAAATATTGGTGAATATTTTTGTCGCATTGCTATGAATATTTTGAAAGACTGTAAATAATTCTGTCGCATTGCTATGAATATTTTGAAAGACTGTAAATAATTCTGTCGCATTGCTATGAATATTTTGAAAATACTGTACAGCCACTCTGAAACTTAGTGATGCGACATTCCCTCCTACCCATACGGTAACGTACGTCCCTAAGACAAACCATACGGCAACTTACGTCCCTAAGCCTAGCTTGAAAAGCTTATACAATGAGCCATCCTACTGCTCGCCTGAAACATTTGGTCACTAACTCTAACTCCAGATAACATCCCGAAGTCTATATAAGTTAATCTAATTCCCCTTCAAAAGGATCATGCACGAATAATAAACAATCTAGCACTTGAAGTCATCAAAGAATCTGAAATAGAGAGAAGTAGGGAGAGGGGGAAATAGAGAGAATTAGAGAGAATTAGAGAGAATTAGAAAGTGAGAGTGAAAGTGAGAGTGAGAGTGAAAGTGAGAGAATTAGAGAGAATTAGAGAGAATTAGAGAGAATTAGAAAGTGAGAGTGACCAATTTTCATACACTGTTCAAAAATATTCATACCAGCGCGCAAAATTATTCATACCAATATTTCAAAATTATTCAAACCAAATGGCATAATGTTTCACGCCAACTTTAATAGAATTCAGTAATTAGATAATTTACATCTCGTCGATTGCTTGTATATAATATTCTTGGAGTCTTCCAATCAACGGTCGAAACGGGCAAAACCAAAGTAGTTTCCATGTTATGTTAATATTAAGACTTATATTTGGTATGAATATTTTTGTCGCACTGGTACAGTGTTTTTAAATTATTCATACCAATATTTCAAATTTATCAAAACCAAATGGCATGTTTCACACTAACTTTAAAGTTCAATCTTCTGATCAAAATCTGTTCATTGCCTCATATATATTTAGGGATCAGTTTCCATGTTATGCTGTATATTAAAACTTGTATTTGGTACAGTATTTTTCAAAATTATTCATACTAGTGCGACAAAATTATTCATACCAATATTACAAAATTTTTCATACCAATATTTCAAAATTATTCAAACCAGTTCTTATACACAAGATAATAAGGAAACTACTTTAGTTTTGTCGCTTTTGAAGCTTGATTGAAAGATTCCAAGAATGTTATGAATTAGCAATCGTCCAGATATAAAATTTCTGATTACTGAATTCGATTAAAAGTTGGTGTAAAACATTATGCTATTTGGTATGAATAATTTTGTTGCACTGGTATGAATAATTTTGTTGCACTGGTATGAATAATTTTGAAAAATACTGTATACAGCATAAAGTCGCACTGGTATGAATTATTTTGAAAAATACTGTACAGACGATAACAATTTTGATACACTAAAGATTGAGAATTGATATACACTAAAGGTTGAGAATTTTGATACACTAAAGGTTGAGAATTTGATAAAGACTAAAGATTGAGAGATATACCAAACGATTCAAAATTTTGATACAAACATTGAGATTTTGATACAAACATTGAGATTTTGATACAAACATTGAGATTTTGATACAAATATTGAGATTTTGATACAAATATTGAGATTTTGATACAAATATTGAGATTTTGATACAAACATTGAGATTTTGATACAAACTTTGAGAATTTTGATACAAATATTGACAATTTTAATACAGTATTTTTCAAAATTACTCATACCAGTGCGACAAATCATTCATACCAAATGGCATAATGTTTCACACCAACTTTTAATATTTCAATAAACGATTGCTCTTACATACCTCATTTATAGTTAGAGAACTAATCTCCTGAAGTTAACACTAACAATGAGGTATTCACTTTTCTTTATGGTACTATGGGATCCCCTATCTCGGTTAATTTATGAATCACTGTAGATTAGCATTTTCAACGGCCAAACGTACAAAACTGAAGTAGTTACCATGTTATGTTGTATATTAAAACTTGTACGGTATGAATAATTTTGTCGCACTAGTATGAAATTTTTGAAAAATCACTACAGATTGAGAATTTGATATACCAAACGATATTTTGATATACACTAAAGATTGAGAATTTGATATACCAAACGATTGAAAATTTTAATACACCAAAATTGAGAATTTTAATACACTAAAGATTGAGAATTTGATACACCAAAACATTGAAAATTTGATACACCAAAATTGAGAATTTTAATACAGTATTTTTCAAAATTATTCATACTAGTGCGACAAAATTTCATACCAATATTTCAAAATTATTCAAACCAAATACAATATATACACAAGATAACATGGAAACTACTTTAGTTTGTCGCTTTTGAAGCTTGATTGAAAGACTCCAAGAATATTATGAATAATCAATCGTCCAGATATAATTACTGAATTTGATTAAAAGTTGGTGTGAAACATTATTTGCTATGAAAAATTGTCGCACTGGTATGAATAATTTTGAGAAATACTGCATACACTAATGATCACAATTTTAATATACACTAATGAATCACAATTTAATGTACACTAATGATTCACAATTTATTGTACACTAATGAATCACAATTTAATGTACACTAATGAATCACTTAATATACACTAATGATTCACAATTTTAATATACATGTTAGATTCTTGTGGATAACATTGATACTAAATACTTATGCTAATCGTTGATACTCCTCGAACGAGGAATCTCAGGCTCTTTTATAACCCGAGAGGAACTGCTATGATTGCTGATTGTCGAGCCATTTATGGATAATTGCTGGTAATAAAGAGATCACGTGATAAGCGCGTTTGACAGGGTCTTTCGTGGTTCCTCTTCTAACCGCACAGCGTAGCTATAGTTTGAACCAGTGGGTAGTGTGATAGCCATGGTGGATCTGACGATACACTAATGATTCACAATTTTAATATACACTAATGATTGAGATGAAAATTAGGAAGTAAGAATTAGAAAATGAGAGTGAGAGTGAAAATAGGAAGTAAGAATTAGAAAGTAAGAATCAGAAAGTAAGAATTAGAAAGTGAGATTAGAAAGTGAGATTAGAAAGTGAGAATTAAAAAGTGAGATTAGAAAGTGAGAAATAAAAAGTGAGATTAGAAAGTGAGAAAAAAAAGTTAGAGTGTGAGAAAAAAAGTTAGAGTGAGAAAAAAAGTGAGTGTGAGAAAAAAAGTGAGTGTGAGAAAAAGAGTGAGTGAGAAAAAGAGTGAGTGAGAAAAAGAGTGAGTGAGAAAAAAAGTGATGGTAAAAAAGTGAGAGTGAAAGAGAAAGTCAGAGTAAGAAAGTGAGAGTGTGAGAAAAAGTGAGAGTGTGAGAAAAAGTGAGAGTGTGAGCAAAAGTGAGAGTAACTGAGTGACAGAAAAAGAGAGACTGAGTGACAGAAAAAGAGAGACTGAGTGACAGAAAAAGAGAGACCGAGTGACAGAAAAAGAGAGACCGAGTGACAGAAAAAGAGAGACCGAGTGACAGAAAAAGAGAGACTGAGTGACAAAAATAGACTGACAAAAAAATACACTGAGTGACTGAAAAAGAGAGTGTGTGATAGTGAAATAGTGACAGTGAAAAAAAGCGGAAATAGTGACTGAAAAAAAAAGCGGAAATAGTGACTGAAAAAAAAGCAGAAATAGTGACTGAAAAAAAAGCGGATATAGTGACAGTAACAAAATAACGGAAATAGTGACAGTGACAAATAAGTGAGACTGAGTCACAGAAAAAAGGGAAATAGTGACAGTGCCGTCTCTAGTTTCCTGCATATTCCCGCGCATCTATCGCCATTGAAGTTATCCTGCCAAAGCATGATTCGATGCACCATCTCCCTCATCAAGGGCCCAAAACCGCCATTGTTTTGGCAAATCCCATTCAATCAAAGTCTCGGAACTAGCTACAAAAGATCGCTTTCCTCCACCACTCAATCATCCTTCACTGAAAAGTGTCCGTTGCCAAAATACGACACCGGCTGCACATTCTGCCAAGTGGATCTCCCCCCAGATAAGCCGCTCAACCATGACCACAAATTGAACGGCACAGCCGCCATTCCCTGGAAGCACGTGTTGGTGCTCCTGCACGGCGTGGAGGATTTCGACCAAATGCCTTCAAAAATCAATTTGATACCTGGATCTTTGGCCCATGACTTTGAGCTTATCAAGCGGAAAATGCTTAGTCCAATGCACCCAGTGACATTATCAAATGCACTGATTTTGGGAGAGTCTGTGAATGGAAAAAGACATCGAGTCCGCATTTATCCGGATAACATTGAGGTAGAGTTTGAACCCAATCAACTCGAGCGCTTTGTGCAGGAATTCTTAGTTCCTAAAGAGAGAGTAGAAGTTTACAATCCATTCAAGAGTAACAGGATATCAAAGGAAAGAGGAGTTACTTCCAATGCTAAACCTTCTAATGAACTTTTTAATGAAGATTTTAATGAAGCTTCTAATGAAGCTTCTAAAGCTAAAGAAGCTACTTCCAATAAACCTTCTAAAGCTAATGAAGCTACTTCTAATGAAGCTAAAGAAGCTACTTCTAATGAAGCTAAAGAAGCTACTTCTAATGAAGCTAATGAAGCTACTTCTAATGAAGCTAATGAAGCTTCTAACGCTTCATCTGCTTCTAAAATTCATAAAGACTTGGTCCTCATTTGTGCTCACACTAAAAGAGATATCCGTTGTGGTCTCCTTGCCCCCCCTCTTGAAGCGGAATTTATGCAGGTTTTAAAGAAAGAAGGCCTTTCTCATAAAGTGGAGGTGGGCCGCATTTCTCATATCGGTGGTCACGTTTACGCAGGCAACGTGATCTATTTTCCTCACGACTCTAATAGACCCGTGGTTTGGTATGGACGGGTGGCGCCGGCCCATGTGCAGGGCATCGTGACGGAAACCATCAAAAACGGCACCATCATCAACGAACTCTTGCGCGGAAAATCCGAGGCCCATGCTATCAAGGCATGAACTGCTCTTCAGGCACAAGATCTACTGACTATATGTGGATCTGACACAAGCATGCATGGGCTAACATAGGCGCACGCACGCGTATGCAAGCGCTTGGCCCGGCCGATGCCTTCCTCTCTCCCACTGCATCACTGCACATTGAAGGCGTCACGTGATTCGCTCGCTCAATCACTGTTATGCGACCGAACACGCTGGCAGCGCGTGGCCAACATGCAAGCCCAATATCTGAGACCATGCTTTTCGTGCGCAGTGCATGCTGTGCTTTAAGACGCTGCGGTGCCTGATAAACACCAACGGGTCTTTGCATGCAAAAAGGCCCCGTGTCAATTTTATGGGCAATGCACGCTTTGATGCTGGCCGCTGAAATGTGCTGAACCTTTGA